>JAVSBS010020207.1:0-55156 GCA_033124195.1 Coracias cyanogaster | reverse complement strand
TAAACAAAGAGGTAGGTATATACAGGTAGCTAATAGGTAGTAGGAATATAAGTGTCTTACACCTTCACAGTGTCTGTTAAGTTATGACCAGACCTAAAATCTAAATATGCTACTGATGTATTAAAAAATGGCAGGACTTGTCACGAACTGGCCACATACCCACAACTCAACAGGACTACTTGTGCCCTAACAAAAGAATCTAGCCTAATGCTGTAAAGCACCCTTTCCATACACCAGGGAGATGTTCTTGAGTACAGAAGTCACTTCTAATGAAGACGTTAACTTAACAGTGGAAGGAATAACTGCTACCAAATAACACTGAGCATTACTGCAATGGAAATTTCATCTATTTACAAAACGAACAGCAACCAAGCTCTGTGTTTGACTCAAAAGCATTCATGTTTTGACTGAAATGACCTCTCTTCCCTTCAAACAGTAACAATAATACTGACAGAGGTAAAGGCTCGTAGTTTAGGCTTTCTAGCTCTCATTTTCTGCTAGCTACTCAGGGTCACCTGGAACAGTCACCTAATTATTGTGAAAATCTCAACACAGAGAGCAACCTCTGTGCAGAGAGATAGAGAAGTCAGCGAAGACTTTCAATTCCCCTGAACTTCTTCCAACAAGGAAGCAGAAACAGTTACAAGTAAGAATTTAGTGATGCAGCTAATTAAACAGCTCAGAGTGTTTTTTTGAACGAGTTTTAGCTTGGACATTATAAACATTATAAATGTGGAAAAGGCAGAGGTTTAGAAGTAGTTTCAATATTAGCGCAAGTATACTCATAAGAATGGTCTTAAGATTCACTTGAGGACATGGAATGGTTTGTAAAGCAAACTGAAGTGCTAGGCAGAAAAACAAATTTGCAAGGAACAGTGGGAAAAGGTGAAGGGAGAAAGAGCAATTGGATTTGTATTTTTATTGCACCCTTATAAGCTATCCCCATGGTTATTACAAGATATTGCTAATGGTCTGTTCAGGCTGATAATCCAAGTCAAAAGTTCATTTTTTCATCCCTGTCATTGAACGCTGGAAATTCATCAAGTTCTTATATCCCGGGTGAATCTTGTAGGCATAATATTTGAAAATATATCAGGAAGAAAAATAAATTTCAGCGTAGTTGCAAGCATTTTATAATTGTATACAATTCTCAAACTACTAGGTTAATTCCCAAGCCTATTTTTATCTTTTGCTCTTGTGCTTATTGTTGTCTTATTTCATATTCTGTTACTACTTGTAACTTACATTAATCCTATCTCACTACAGTGCAATAATAAAGCAAATAATTACCTAAGGGATGAAAAGAGTATATCCCTCAGTATCTTGCATAAGGATGAGAACTAAACATTTCAAGGACTTCAACAACTCATTTCTCTTTTAACAGAAAAAAAGCAAGCTTTGAAGATTTCACAATTTCAAGCTCAAGTAAGGAGATTACTAAGAGCACTAAGCCACGGGAAGACACATGCACATTGTCACCTTATCAGCCCAGGAGCTGCACCTCTCCTGAATCGAGACTTAAATCAGCTGCTTCAGTTTAAGGACAGGCAGGGTGAACCTCGACCTCTCTCCTCAGCCTTCTAGGATAGGCAAAGGGATCTGGCTTGCACCTATAGGACATCGGCCCAGACTCCACCACAGACCCACGCCCAAGCAGTGTTAGGGCACAGGAAGGGAAAAGGGATCCCAGGGACAATCTAAAACTCTTAACTTTAAAAACTAAAACTCTAAATTGTATTTTTCCAGTTACAAACACTTGTCAATTCAAATATTAAAACTCGGTTAGTTGTAACTCTCCTTGAGTGAGCAGAAGATCCCCTTTGTCCCAAAGTACCATCCAAACATACCGCATTTGTATACGGCTGTTGCATCACCTGGGTATCTTGAGTACAGAACTAAAACATCTAAGATCTAAGGGTAAGAACACAAAAAAAATACTTATGCAAACAACTGGAAGGGTTGGGGTTTGCTTTTTTTTTTTAAAAAAAATTTTAAAGGAAGGATTAACCAGGCAGTACTAGAAACCAGCTTTCTATAGAAGCAGCTCTCACAACTAGCACATTTGAAGCCAGCACCACAAGTTAAATACTAAGTATGAAACTTGGTTGCATTGCATGCCACCGACAGCACGTGAAACTGCTATGATAAAATACCACAGAGAATTTCTTCTCCTCCTTTTCTTTCAAACCCATAGCAAGTCTTAGATAAAGCCTGCCTCGCTCCCTAGGTAGCTAAGGTAATGCTAAAATCACTGACCAGTAGAAATTATTGCAATCACGCTACTACAATCTTTTGCAGGAGGACAATCATGCAGATCAGTTTCCTGACAAATCGCTGTCTGATTCGAGTCATGTCCATCTAGGCTGGATACCCTTATTTTCTATTTTTGCTTCTAAGCAATCACAGAACTGATAGCTGTAAGAAGAGGAGAAAGAAACAACATGAATGGTCCTTGGGTAAGAACAATCCTTAGCTTTCTAAAAATAGCAAATAATATTTGTATCTCCCCCCCCTCTCTTTCCACCAGTGTCTGTTTCAGGCATCCTGTTACCTTGAGTTCAGATTTTGCAGTCTCAAACGGCTGCAATTTAAGAGGTCTACAAGAAAATAAACTTCAGCAGACCACTTCTTGATCACATAAATTATGAAAAACTGAACATCTAACTTTGAATAAGACTTACTTGCTATACTAAATGCAGCATTTACCAACAGAAGGAGCAAGTAACCACTCCATCAGAGATTTACTCTCAAAGGAACACAGATTCCAACATGAAAGGGACACTATGCATTAAATCCAAGACATTGCTGGCCAGATTTAACATTAACTAGATCATATTTTTCTTAAATAAGCAGGTGCATGCTCAAAAACAAAACAGAAACATTGAGCAGGAATGAATTGTAATTGAGAACAGTCATGTTTCGTGTAGCATAAGATCCTCAAATGCAACTTGAGAAGGTGAAAGCTTATGTTTGAGAGGTGTCACAAAGCTGCACACCAGCAGCTAAGGACTAGATTTTTCACTTATTTGGACTCCTGAATATGAGGATAGTTACTCGGTGTTGGTCCAGGGAAGCACAAGCCAAGTCAGAAACAGGAACTCTTGATGGTTCCACTAGCACCTAAATCAGGTAAATACCCACCTACACCTCCAGACACCTACATATACCTGCCTGTGTAGCTGTAGGACTCTCCAGTCTGCTTCCTACACCTTCTCCCACCACAGTACCTCTGAGCTTCATGTCCTCAAGCCCTCGGCCAGGCACCAGCTGACTTTCCACCTCCACAGGCACTAACAACTTGCACCAAGTGAGATGCTGCTGTTAATTAACAAGTGGACACTTGCCCTGCCCATGGCATCTGTGCAGGCTCCTGACAGCCTGGGAGCAGCTCAGAAGTGCAGATGAAAAACTAGGCTAGAAATAGTACAACTTTTCTAAATAATTTGAAACTAGCAAAAGAGGCATTGAGATATTGAGAGACTCTTTTATCCTCTTTAGTTTACTCAAAAAACAATTGTATCTTCTCAATAAAGGGCAGACAGTTTTTGTGCTGCTCTTGCCCAGCAGACAAAGCAGAAGCTACAGCGAGTGCTATCAGATCAGACTCCTTCAGCGTTCTCCTCCCCTCCCACAGGACACCACTTACTACATATATAAATATCTGTGTTTGAAAACGCATCTCCATGAGCGCATGACTTGCGCCGGAGCAGTTTAAAGCACAGCTTTTATTGCATGATTCTGCAGAAATCTGCCCTTGAACAGGCGCGCTTTATGTACCTGTAAGTGCCCTGCCAGCACATCTGCTGCTAAAGCAACAATTCGAGCTCTGCAGCAGCTTCAGTCTGCTGAGATGGAAGCGTCGCTTTATCAACACATAAACAACAAGTAACTATTGATGACAAGCCTCTTTTTTTAGAGTTTGACTGGAAGTTTGCAAGCAGGGCTGCCCACAGAGGACAGGCACAAGCATGCCACATCTGCCTACTGCACGCCTACAAATTCCACGTGATCATTATCACTATTCCGATGACTGAGCAAGCTGGTATGAAGGGTTATGAGATACAGAGTCACAGAAAGAGAAACAGAAGAAGAAAATATAGAGCATTATAATGGGAAACATGATGAACGAGTGTGGCAAGGACAGATATTCAGACAGAAATAAGAAGGGACTGTATCCTCTGACTGTAAGATGCTGAGGGAAAACTGCAAGTACTTGCAAACCAGGGTTCCCCATCCTGCCTTGTCCTTCCTATCATGATTCAAGGAAGATTCAGCTCCTGGAAGAACTTCCAGGGCTCCAGTACCAGTTCTACCTCCTATCCAGCATTCCCCACCCGGGCAGAGAGCTGCAGAGATCAGGGACCGCCTTTTACACCATAAGAATTTGAGACAGCCCCAGAGCTTCAAGACAGCACACAGTGTCCAGGAAAGAGTTTTTAAGAGATGGAAAAGAAAGAAAGATTGATTAAGGGTCACAACAATGCTAGGTTTTAGCCTTTCAGCTGTACATTGCCTTTCTACTAAAAGCAGCAGGTGAGAAAGCCTCGGCAGAAAAGGGAGGGAGGAGGGAAGCCATATAAACAAAAATAAAAGGAGAGAAGCAGATTCCATCATCACCAGGTTAGGGAGAGTGGTTTCATTGTCAAAAAAACCAAGATATATGTTCTCCCACTACACTCAGACACTATAATAATGAAGAGGCACTATAAAACCACTGCAGTAAATTAAGAAGTTAGAAGAAATAAGCAGGGCACAGGTTAATGTCATTTATATCCACTTTTGGGAAGACGAGCAATTACAATTTGCATCTCAGCACACGCCCAGTATTTGCTATAATCTTAAATAACAATAAATTCAAACACAACAGATCACTGACGCTCCTACCTTCTACTTTCCATACTCAGCAAAGGGCAGCAGCAGCTACAGCTCGGTTCTCCGGGGGCTGCTCACGCTGCACTGCAGCTCTTCCAGCCACACCAGCACAAGACCGGCCTTCAGGTTCTGCAGCAAGTGCCCGAGACAGGGATGAAAATGCATCGTCTCGCAAGCAAGGGCAGCTCTACGCTCTTCCTCAAGTTCTCTACCTTCTCAAAGAGGGAAGCAAGCCAGCAAGCAGCCCCATCCACAACTACTGAAGTCTACACCTAGCAAAAACTGCATTCACCAGCTTAGAAGAGTCAGCTTGTACAGACTCCTTAGAAGAGCTGTTACTGAGACCACAGTCCATGCTCCCAGGACTAGGCAACTCCTGCTCTTCTTTTATCAGCCCCAGCTGCCCCCATTTCAAAGGCCAGTTCCCAGTGTGAGAGGGGCGCAGGTTCAATTAATGAAGAGCACTGATAATTAAAAACAACTGAGTCCGAGCTGAGGTGAGTTAGCCCCACGCTCTGGCCCAGGTCTGTGAGCTCCCCTCTGCAACAGGAGCTGGGGACGTGTCTTCTGCAAGCCTGGCATTGCAATAAGGGACCTCATGGAGCCCCTGAGTTTTTTTGCAGCTCTGCTGTCTCAGGTCAGAGATCACAAAATGGACTTTTCATCCACTTTCCAGTGTGGGAGAAACCTGAAGCGAAGGGAAACTGCATCAGGAAGGTGCTCTGAAACCTCAGGGCATGGGGTGAGGTGGGAGGGGTTTAAATGGGGACGTGCCAGCACCTTTTCTGTAAAAAAGAGAACATCAAAAACACAGGAAGAGTTTTGTACTGCAAAACTAAGGTTCTACTAGAACATAAACTAGATGTGTATCTTTTAGCATCAAAAGCCTAGTTGTGCTGGGTATTGCACAATATAAATATAACATCTTAGAAATAACTCTGCTTGCTATGAACTCGCTCAGCCCGGAGCCTTTTTGGAAAGCGCCACAGGCTTGTCAGCTGGAGCAACACCCAGGTCACCTCTGGCTCCTGGAGAAGAGTCTTTCCACCACCTCATTCAGCGCTCTCCAGGAACCTGCTCTCTTTCTTATTTCCCACCTGCTGCTCAGGCCACACATTTCATGAAATCCTGCCTTGCCCCACCCAGATACCTGCAAGAGCTGTAATTATTATTCAAAGCGGGCTCATCAGTGCGTATGTTAACAGCTTTTCCCTACAAATAGAAACAGGTTGGTCTGTTTTCTGACAAGCTCACTTGCATACAAGATTTCTTTCTAAATACTCTCAATAAGATATATACTGTGCCTGGGATGATGAGCCTGACTCCTTCTTCACCAGTCGCAGCCTGTGACCTTTGTGCATTTGCCACACAGGACCACTTAGACAAGATGTAAACATTTCTCCTCCATGAGCTCTGCTCCTGTACGATAGTACCCATATATTTTAAATAATACCTATTCCCACGAGACCCCGAGCTGCACCTAAGCAACTTACAAACAGGAATGTTTGCTAGAGGATAGAGCTGAAATTCTGCCTCTGGGCAGCTTGCTACCAAGATTTTTATCTATAAAAATGATATGTGGTTCCTATACACTTGGGGAAGATTGGAAAAAAAAAAAAAAAGGAGGAAGCCAAACTCCCCATGAAGATCCTTGATGAGCTAGATAAACACTGTTGAGTACTCTCATAAAATTTATAATTTATCTGCTGCATTTTATTGGAGATGATATAGTTACAAGACAACAGAGCCACAATCAGATGCATGCAGGGGACGTATATGGAGATTGCTTCGCTGTCTGTGTTAGATTGTGCAATTTCCACTGTGAAAGACAGTAATAAACTGACATTTTGCTCAGCTAAGTGAATCCCTTTTTTGCTAGTTCAACAAAGCACTGTATTGGTGCACCGAGAGCAAGAACGTACTGGCCAGAAATATGCCCATCGAGTTGTAATATTGCCAAGCGAAGCCGCACTTTTAAAAATACCTATTTTTTTTTTGCTAACAGCTAAATGGAAAATAGGGCTGTACTGCTGTTTACTCGTATTTCTGTTGTGTAGAAATCTTGGATTCTTTAGAGCATACATTTGTAATTCTGACATTTTCTGAGGAGAAAATGAGAGGAGAAATGGGATAAGTTCAGCCACCTGAAGACACTTATTAAGGTTTGCAGAAATAAATGAAAGATGCAAGAAAAGCTTTTCTATGTGAAGAGTACCAGAGCAAATTAAAAGAGATATTGACAAGAATAATCAACACAGTCACTATGAAGAGTATCTGCACCATGATAGAGGCTATATGAAATCAGGCTCTGTATCAAGAGAACATAATTCCTATTTCTGCAGGTAGCTATCATCTATTCAGATCTTATTAAAACGCAGCATTTCAGCCCACATTCTCCAGCAGACTCAAAGGGAGGTGGGGACACCAGGGCAAGACAGATGGACCTGCAAAAACCTTAGTAATATCTTACTAAAGAGAGTATCCCTATATTTAGGACGCATTTTGCTGTGGTGTTCTTTCAGAAGGGCCTCGATGGCCACAGAAGGAGCCATAGTTAGTTGGAAATAATCCTGCTGATTTTGTGTTATGACAGCGGTGAGAAGGGCTACGTTTCTGCACCCAAAATACAAAAGCGACAAGGTTAGTGACAGCGATGACTTCAAAGCACGCTGCAATTTCATTGCAGAGGGAAAGATGGGAATGAAGGAACAGAAAGAGGAGGGAAACATGGCAGTGAGTTACAGGGCAGGCTGAGGAATAAAATGAGTAGCCTGAAAAAATACAGCCTTCCAGCTTCTCAAGCAGAAACTCAGAAAAACTGTATTACGAAGTGATTTGCTGTGTTATTTATTTTTAATTTTCTGGTCTTTTGATAGCTAAAGCATCCAATCCATCTTATTTGTTTTCTTATCTATGAAAATGTAGAGCCTCACTTCAGGTTGTTTGTTTTTTTTTTGTGGTCTACACTGTGTGCAACAGTAAATGACTTATCACAAAAATAAATATCCCCCAAAACTGAAGTCCCCATAGACTTTATGGTTGTGCTGATGGAACTGATGCCAGCTGTGCCACGCTTCTTACGTCCCTGTAAGAGCCTTCAGCCAGTCTGACAAGGAAGGGCTGTCGCTGGCTTCCAAGGACTGTAGTAACGAAGGGTGGAGGAATCAATTCTTCATTGCTCACTAAGAAGGAAAACAGAAGTACCAAGTTGGGTTTAGGCTCATTCTGCTGCTACGGATTTACTGCGTATTGTAATACAATTACCTACAAAGAGGAATTCAGCACGCTGATAAAAAATGGCAGCGAAGGGCTGAATAAGCTGCAGGACAATGGATTAAACGTTTTGAGGATTTCATTCTGTGATAGGCTAGATAAACAAATTACAGGTGAAATAAATCTACATACATCAGTGTGGAAAGAATCTGACTGACAAGGTGTCTGGATGTTGTGCGCGTAAGAATCTCTAACCAAATACGGAATTCTAATTGACTTTCACAAGTCAATTCACGCTGGATTTCACAAAGGCAGTTGTCAGCGCTCTATGGTTGAACAGCTTATTGAATTAGGAGAAAGTCACTCACTATTCTGAGCAGGCTGCGTTCTACAAGTAGTGGTGAAACAGCTAAAAATGCCATCAAATACAACTTAGAAGGGAAAGGATTTACATTTTCCATTGTAAGTAGGAGCACATTGTTCTGATTTTACTGCCATTGCTCCGTGAAAGTAGGGTGACTTTTATAAATAATGAACAAATTAATTTTTGTTTATTGAACATAAGTAATTTTTTTTCTTTACAAATGGTCTCACAGATTAAACAATATTTATATACCTCAGAAGGCTGTGGAGAGTTCTGTTTAAATCAACTTAAGTGACGTATAAATCACCTCAAATGGTTTAAATCACTTCCAGCTCATAAGATAGGAAACTCTTCTTGTGAGGAGCAGCTAACTATGAATTTTCATACTTGGAATATTGAATAACACATCAACATTTGAATGCTTATCTTCCACGTAGGACCCAGCTCACCTACTGGTGTTTGGGGATACTGGGGCTTGACATCCAGCTCAGCAGCTTGCTTTACACAAGAGCTAGTTCCAAACACCTTCAAGAACATCAGCTGTAATGGTCACCTCTTTAACTTTGGAGACAGGAAGGTTGATTATTTAAACAAGTAGCATAGGCTTGAGATAAGATGAGGAATATACGTTTGAAGAAGCTATTAAAATGCCTTGCTGAAGTGTAAATGACTGGGGTAGAGTGGAAGTCAAAGAAGGTGCTCCTGTGGTACCTTTCTGCTAGGGAAGCACTGTTGTCACTCAGAAAAGACACTTCACTGTCAGGGGAAAAAAAAAAAAAAAAGATTCCACAAAGGAAAGAAGAGTTTATAACAGTGTGAAGCAGCACCATTCATGCTGCAACTCAGCTCAGCTCACACTTTCATTGTGGATGCTCTCATATGTGTTTTCTTTTTACTAACTCATCTACAAAATGCAGAGATCCCCTATAGTTTACACATCAACTAATCCCCCAGGCTTGGGAAAACCGCAGGAAACAAAACACATCACAGAGCCCTTTATCCTTTTATGATATACATCTTTAATATGCATTCTTATGGCACACAACAAACCCAACTTCAGTGTAGTCACGCATACCGAGGACATGTCATTAGTCACTGAAAAGTGGGCCTGGGGGTATTTAAGGCTGAGGGGGTGTGTGTTTTATTTATGACATGAATATGACAACTCTTTTAATGTAGGAGCGGGATGTAGGAAATGCTGTTCTACCACTAACAGTTGTGTATGTTTGTTTAACGTAGTCAAAGGGAAAAAAAAAACACAACATTTTCAATGTTTGTTGTTTTAAAAAATAATCCTACATATTCCACTGAGCAATGTGGTGGATAGAGAAAGACAGGATGACTTTTTCAATTGTTTTCTCATGTCCAGTAGTTCCGTTAACACAGCCAATTTTTTTCACCATGTAAGAAATTTCACTTCATGTTTTGCTTTCTCCTTTTGTCCAATTTGTTTTCATCAGGTACCAGCTCACTGGCCAGCAAGCCAATCTCATTCCATATTGATTTGTGGTGAGACAAACAGACAGAAGAAAGTAAAAAGAAAAGGAAAACGGTAGCCAAAAAAGAAAAAAAATTTTTTAAAAGCCGCCTTTCACCTCTGTTCCTTCCCTTCTGTGGCAGCCTGGCTGGGTTGAAAGGCGAGTGATAGATACCAGAGGAATTCTATGTGTATAAGGGGTATAAATGTATTTCTAGCCCCCCTCTGTATGATATTTGGTCAGTTAACATTGCGTGGCAGCTGTTAGGTTTCAGCAGAAAATATTTTCCAGCCGGCTCTTGAAAAACCCACATCATCACAAGCTGGGGGAGAACAAACACATTGCACGTCTGTTTGCTGCTCCTCTCTGTGGTCTCTTGTTATTGATACCTTCCAAGCGCAAACATTCAGTCCGTGCTTATATTCCAAAGGGTTTGAGCCTGTGCTGCGCCTATTTATACACTGTTAGTACAATACTCCCGCTCTACTAGGGATGAGTGATTTTCAACACTGCTGATACGGAAGCGCTCTGCAAAATCAAGGTTCTGATCAGGCGAGCTACTGAAATGCTCAGATTGTCACAGCTCTGGAGGGCAGCTGTGTTCTAACATGTCAGGAACACGTTTAGCACGCTCCAGGGCTTGCAACAAGCACCATTTGGAATCAATCTAAGTATGTAATGTGATAACAGTTCACTACAGCATAAGAACTAAAATTACCAGATACGCTCGTTATAATTGCAAGTAACTTATGCACAGAGAGTCTAACGTGGAGAGAAACTGAAGCAACGCTCCTGTGGATGCCTTGGTTTAGCAAAAGATCGCTTCACAGAAAGATGCGTTATGAGCAGTCAGCTCTTTTCTTCTTCTGATGCATGTGCCTATGTCTGGCTTACCTTGAAACGCCGTCCATCAAAACAGGTTTCCAGACAGAACTTCCTGCTGTGGTGACCTATAAATCAGGTACGGATTTGCCCAAGATTACTCTGACTCAGCACTGCCTCTGACCTAACAGTATTTGTTGGCACGTGGAAGCAAATTACAGCGCAGCAGTGAAACAACAGAAACATCGCAGAGAGACGCTAGTGCCTCTCTTGGCAGTCGGATGCTGCTGGACGTCACAAGAAAGCAATGGACCAGGAATCAGGGACTATCAGAAAATAGGAAACCGATAGTCTATTTAATATCAAAGGGACCAAAATATCCTCCTGTCAAGGAGAAATGGAAAGTTTGATGGCTACTGTGCCATTTCTCCTCCCATTGCTTACAAGGTAAAAACATGTTACGTGCTGTTTAAGTAGAACTCTTTCTTTCAGAGAAAGTGGAAAATATTTTAGAAGAAAGACATAAAAGTTTATAATGTCATCCTTTCTGAATCATCACCTGGAAATTTAAGCTGTCTTTTTTGAAATGTATGTACTTTGTTTATTTTTAGTCTTCACAGAAACAAAGACAGGAAAGGCGAAGGATGGGAACAAGGACATCAGCCTAGAATTGGAAATGCTTTGCATTATCCATGTAATCTCATATTCATTATATGCAAACATTTTAGTAATCCATCAACTCTGGAAGATCTCCAAACATTTAAAACATGACAGTTTTAATTCCAGAACCATAAATTCCAAAATATGTTCCCAACTGCAGCTCACGTCCATGAGATATCAAGAAAATAGGTGTTGTGGTTTAAAAAACCGAAATTAAAAAAAATGACATGGTATTTTTCATAGACCTAGATATTTTTCATGTTTATTTGAGGAGGAGAGCTTGGGTTCTTCTCTTCTCCAAGGACTGAATAAAACCTCCAAAGATGGCTGAGAAGAATAGCAACAAATAATTTGAAGTTATTCAAGCTCTAGAGAGTACCCTCTCCTTTCTACAACCCCTCGCCTTTGGTAAAGGTTTGGTATGGCATCTGGCAGGAAACATGACTGGTTTATTGCCGTTGACAGAGGAACATTAGTTTCGCAGTCCTGGAACAAACACGCTAAACCTACCAGACTTCCTACATCAAGAAGCAGGTATCTTGAAATATATGGTCCTGCCAGGAAGAAGAAAGGAACCATCCTTCTACAGTTTCCTACCCCCATTATCTTTACTTTGAGGGAGCAAAGCCCAAACACCTCCATCACTGAACAGTACATCTGCACAAACCCATAACAAATGTTATGTTCTGACTCATGAAACTGGAATACCAAGAGTGCCTTTCAGGTAAACTAGCCTAGTTTATCTGTAAAAATAAAATAATTTTTTTAGATCCACTTTACACCTTCTGTAATTGTTAGAGCACCATCTGTTTTTAAGTAAACAATTGCAATTCATTGAGTAATATACCTAGGGTGATTTACAGAATGGTTCAGACCTTTATCCCCAAGTACGATGACAGATAATTACATACTTTCCTAAATCAATGCTTCCTGGAGATTCAGAATCAATGCAGATGTACTTTTCTTTCTTTAGTATTGTATCTGTTCCCAAATTGGATTGGATTAGATTAAATAATATTAGATTGATAGATAATACAACGCATGTCTTTTATCTCAATCTTACAAACGACATGTACAATGCTTCTCAAGCAACGCTTTTTCATTTGAATCTTCATGTACAAAGCTTGGGATTCAAGTGAAGTTCTGTTTTCTGCTACTATCTTTGATGAAATTTATTTGGACATATGAAAATGGAAGAAGGTGACATGGAATTCGTTCAGATCAAAAGTAGGGAGAGAAGTGGGAATAACAAGTAGAGGATCTCCATTAGCCCTTTCTCTCTTGGATACATAAAAAGGAAAAAGCTCTGTTACACAGAAAACAAGGGAAGGATCTTTACTGACAATTGTACTCACCCCCAATGAATCAGGATGGTATCAACATTTCATCACAGGCTTGGCCCTTTGTAGGATAAATCTGATACTCCTCGCGTGATAAGATTCACTGTAAAAACAGTCCTCACCATTTCATCGTGTAAATCCAAATGATGCTGTATTTTGACTGTCTCACTGTTTAAGTACTTGGAAAGATCACCTACTTAAGTTCTGCCACTAGCAAGAGGTGTCTAAGATGATTAAGACTTTTGGAAGAAATGGTCCAACCAAATACAGATGGGTTTGGTTTCCTTTTGCAGTGGTCTTAGTAGTTGCCATTTACGTTATCCCTCTTACTATTATCCCTAAAGATGCCAGTTCAGAAAGATAGAGGAGCTGCAGATGAGGTTCAGAATCAAAAACCATCAATCCTTACAAGAGTATTGTGAAATGAATTCTCTGAACTTGTGCCTCAGTTCTGGTAAATAAGGAATAATGTTGTCATCTGCAACACTGAGAGAATGGTTACATAGAAATGCTTGTAATATTTCAGGTGTTACACAGATATTTTCCTAGTTCTAAATCGGAAAAGGATTGGATTTCAGGGAAAGGAAATTATGTGATAAGGTGAGCTAAGAAGCAGTTTCATTTATGGTGTAGTTAAGCTGGGATCTCAGGATTTATGAATGCTTTTGGAAAGGTCTGAAAAGTTTTCAGAAATGAAAGAATATTGGTGTGCTTTTAAAGTTCAGGCCTCTGTCAATTCTTCAGTTCTCTCTTTTAATGTAATATTCCAGCTTTTCTTTCTTATGACAACTGCCACCACAATAAAAATCAGTTATTTAGGACCAGGCATTTGTTGGCGTGGTTGTGATTAGAGAAATTGGAAAAAGCTGTTCTTTCTCTACATTAGCTCAATACTAACCTACAAAAGAGAAGGTACTTGTCACTGGCTAAACAGAATTTAGATCCACTCAGACTAATATGGTATATCGATTATTTTTAACCCTAGACACTACAGTATGCCCATAAATCTAGCACTGTTGTTTAAAAAAAATCTTGATGGTATTTGCAACATGTGCAGGACACTTTACTAGCAGATCTAATCTAACAGATTTAATCTCAAACAGACGATAATTGAAGTCTTATAGTGAAGGTAAAAATACAAGAACAGATGTTCTAAGACTATAACAGACTTCTTATTCTGGCATGATCTAGAAAAGCATAAAGGATACATGGACACACATTCCTTTCTGTCTTGAGTTCCTTACAGTTTGGGAACCTCCCCGAGCAGCATTCCACCAGTATAAATAAAATATTGAATTAATTATTATTTATAATATATTATTATTTATATTTTTTACTTTTAATCCCCCCCCCCCCTTTTTTTTTCCCTCCAGTTTTTCTTAAGTCAGTTGAAAACCTCATTTCTTGCTAGAGTAATTCAAGTGCTGTGGAAAAGGACAGTTAAGTCAGAGCTCCTTCTACTCACTCCTGTCACACTGTGGTGTTGATGCAGCAGCCTTGCTGGTTCTGCATGCTCCATAGTCTTCAGGCTCTTCTTTCTCCCTTGAGGTACAGCCCAAAGCTGTAGAAGCCTTACGTTATGGCCAAGGCACATACTAATACACTGAGTTTCTTCCCTCAACAAAGTACACGTGCTATACACAGAGCTTACACTTTCCTATTTATCTGGTGTCTGTTATAGAGAAACCTATTAAATTACTTTGATCATCACTTCTCTTATGTGATAACGTTTATTCTCTCCACTACCTGCAAACCATGCCAAGGTTTTTGGAGCAAGCACAGCATGCTGTTTTCAGTTCTAGGATATCTTCTCACAAAGTAAGAAGCAGTAGCAGTAAACAGCATTACAAGACTAACTACCTTGAAAGGATTCTAAAAGTAAAAGTGATTGGGGGAATTTGTGAAAGTGCTAAACAAATTAGAGCAACTTAATAGAAAATTTTAAGCACTCTAAAAGGAAGAAAACACATTTTAACCCTCGTACAATAAACGTGAAAAGCCTTTTAAATAAATAATGCTATGACATTTGATATAATTAGGTTCAAAACCGATCATGAAATGCCATCCATTTAGGGGTTTCTATTTAACAAACTATCAGGGCTTTGGATGAGAGGAAAAAAAGAATCCTGATGAACAATTAAACAAATGTCATCCCTTTACTCGATTCACTTTTATTTATTTAGAGAAGAAAACATTAATAGAAATTCAGATACATTAGGACATTATGATAACTCTAGTACATTAATAATGCAAATAGCATAAGAAGGTTAATTACTTCTGAAATGAGCGGTTACTGTACATGGTTCCTCCTTTGCAAAATAGCCCAGCTCATCCATAGACAAAAGCAATTCTTTTTTATTCTTCTGTCTGCAGCTACTCTAGAAATACACATAAGCATTTTGACCTGTTGGGTTGAAAATAATTAACAGTCGACTATCATAGGCTGAAGTCCAGCATTCAAAAATCAGGAATATATTAGCAGTGAAAAAACGCTAGCCTTTATGCAGCATCAAAACAAGACAATTATTTCTGTACAAAAGAGTCGTGCGACTGCTAAAATGTACCTTTCCCCAAAAGGCCAAAATGTAAGCACCATATTTGACTTTCAGATGATCATGCTGCTCTTGAAGACAATTAAACTACACCAACTGCTCTCTTGGTTTGGCATGAATGCATTCTCCCAATTGTTTTAACACTGTATGAGAGCCAACATATGAAGCCAACTGTTTATGTCACATTCAGATAATTATCCAAGTTGACTTTTCTGGTTTAAACTGAAGCAGAATTGTTTGAGAACCAGGATTTCAATGTCTCTAGTATTTTGTTAATTACTCTTGTAAGAAAAAAAAAAACTTCCAAAGTGCCCTGCTACAGAGCAAGAATTGGGTTCTGTTGCAGTGAGATCAGCATTTCAGCAACAGGTAAGAGTCACAGACATGGTGCTGGGATAAAATTGCAAATAAGTTTTTTTATTTATAATCCTGTGTATGACTAAACATTTATTAGTATCCACTGTGGATACAATCTGCAGGCCTTCGTTAACCCAGCGCATAGGTATATGATTTCCATCTGTACCATGACAACAAAACCATCCAGACCTCTCTATCTAGGTAAGAACAGCCTCGGATAAAGTGTTAGAAGAGATGGTCCATGGAAGTGGAAAGTCTGTATCCATATTTCCAGAAGCTCAGAATTTACTGGTTGGCTCTGAGCTACAATATCAGCCTCTCATTCCTCAAGTACTTACCTACTGTTATCCTTAGTCCTCTGGCTGCACTAACCCTATGAGTGAGGAACGCCAGCGGAGTTTCTCAGTGCTTTTTTACTTTAAATTGTGTTTTATTTATCATCAGCCCCTATGTCCAATAAACACATACATCACCTTGAAGCAGCAGTTCTGATGGACGGCACGTATCTCTGTACATGGTCTTATGCCCCTATACAAATTAACCTTCTTGACATATATTAATTAATCTTTTCCTATATCTTCATCATGAACTTCAGACAGCCTTGAGCAGGCTAACCTGACAGTGCAACCTGAAGCTTATTGCAAGTTTATTGCAATAATCCAGCACTGCTCTTTTCCACCTAAATCTGCAGCTTTCAGTTTTCCAAACTCGCTCCTACCCAGCTGAAGCAGGAAAGAATTGGGTCACCCTGACCCCAGCACTGCCCAGCTGTCTAAAGCCTGCTTGTTCTGCCCAATGGAGCAAGACTTTTATAGCAAAAGAAACTGATCTTTCCTGAATATCCTCAAAGATCACTCTTATGAGAGCCACATGAAACATCAGATCATCCCTTCAGTCACACATACATGGATACATATGGCATGTGCACCAGAACTTCCCATGTACCCTGGCGGTGGCTTTAAGCTTGTCACCAACCTCCTCCAGAGCCATCTGCACATGCACTCTCAGGAACCAACTAACCCACACCAAAGCAGGAGTTGCAGGAAATTATCAATTATCAAGTGTCCTCTTCATAACATACAGCACACCAGAGATGTACAGACCTGCCAGCAGATAACC
Source organism: Coracias cyanogaster (assembly GCA_033124195.1). Lineage (NCBI taxonomy): Eukaryota > Metazoa > Chordata > Aves > Coraciiformes > Coraciidae > Coracias > Coracias cyanogaster. The sequence goes on along the minus strand of JAVSBS010020207.1, from coordinate 38,379 downwards.
GTGTGAGGAGGACTTCCACTCCCCATGTGCCAGGAATTCCTCAGGTAGTAAAACACAATTTGTGACTGATTCATGTCCCTTCATTTAAACTTTACCTTTTAAAAAAGGCACTGTTTTCCCTTCTCACATCACAGTTTAAAATACTTGGACTCTTAAGTTATCTTGTTAAGAAGCGTATTTCAGTTTTAATCAAAATTTAAACAAATTAGGAGAGAATGGACTAGAATAGGATGATGTTCTTTCTCCAGTACAGACATTGTGAGGAAATTACTGTGACTGGACACTTACCTTGGAACAACACAAAGGTATTAACTGGGTAATTTAATTCAAACTCTCCTAGTGACTCAAGGTATTTCAGGGTTATCACAGAAATTCAAGAAGAAATAAATTATGTGTGATACCATTAGGGACTGAATTTTAATGCATTTTGCATTAGGAGGAAAGGTGCTAAATAAATGTGGGGGATTTATTATCATTACTGGAATATTTATAGACTAATATGTCCTAAACTCAAGTTTTATGAGATAGCAAACTAACAAATATTTTTAAACATTCATAGTGTCATAAAAAAATTGATCTACCTGCAGTTAGCTGCTATCCCTGTGAGCGTGACTGGCAGAAAGACTTCTGAACATTTGGCTCTCTAGTCCAATGACAATGTCACTCCTGGTCTTTAAAATTCTTTCTTCAAGTAAGTATCTTGGAAATGAAACAGGCTGGAATTTGTCCTTAGAGCTGGAAACTAAAAGAAAGATATAATTATTAGACAAATAATTGTAAGCAGTGAGGCATTCCTCCAAAGTCATTTTGATGTCCCACAAATTGTATGATTCATAGTATCAAAACAGAATGAATCATTTTTATGGCAGTAATCTATATATTTGCCACTGGAGACAGTCTTCAGAAGAGAGGAAAACTGTTGAAAGATCAACAGTAGACACTCCAAAGCCAATAATTAAATTTAAACAGTAACAAATAGCCAGGATGAGGTGGTAGCCACACAGCAGCTCTACTGTGGATCTCTTAACCTCTTGCTTAAAATCTACTTTAGTATGAAAACATTTTGAAATTGTGAAACCGCTCTAAGCAAAACGGTTCCCGCATGGATCCACAGATTGAGAGAAGTCTTGTCAAATGTCAGACTACAAAATTAAAAAAAAACCAAACACCCCCAGAACTGCAGAATCCCATGTAGACCCACTTGAAGTACTAAAGCAGTTTATATTTCTTCTCTCTAACCCCAGTAAATGTAATTCCTACATGGTTTCCAGGTCACTAGCAGCTGCTACAGCTCTCTCAGTGCGTATGGTATCCACTGAACTGCTTCACAGTCAGCTATTTATAACAAAAATCTGCTACAGTTGTGTCCCAATGACCATTGAGAAAACGGGAATCATCACTGAGTTAAAAGACAAAGAACTACAGGGAAACTTCATTGACTCTGCATCACCAATGAATTCTGCTCAAGAATATGCAAAGAGCTTCATTGATCAATTCTCTTCTTTATGATGGAATTTTTCATCTATTATTACCATGAAAAAAAGAAATGGTATTCGTATTTTATTATGTATTATCTCCCTCTGTTGTGAAATTCATTCTGAACATAAATATTTATAATGCTAGCCAGATTGCTAGAAAGTATTTCATGTTTTGTGGGCTACTTCTATAAAAGTTACACAGGACTTGTTTTCAGGGGGAGCTGTAGAAAGTTCACACTGCCGTGAGCATTCATTTTTGCAGTTAGTTCCTTAGAATCTTGTCATTTCAACATGTTTTTGTCTCAGTCTCGCAAAAGCATCGATGCTGTAATTGGTATATTTGTTTGTACTCTGACATCACTTTCTCCCTGCCCCTTCTAAGTTCAGGACCTTAGTTCGCTTTGCCATTTTCCTTTCTGATCCTTGTCAATCTCGAGGGTGATGTACCGTGACAAACATCACCTTCTATTAACAGCTTCCAGAACAAGTCACAAACTGGAATGGTATGCTATTTTCCAAATGAAGCTCACTGACAGAATTATGGTTTATTCTTAGGTTTGCAATTACTGCTTTTTGCTTCAAGATGTAATACATTTTCTAGGATTTCCTAATGCAGGAGCAGAAACAATCTCTCCAACATTCAACAAGAGGGAAGCTAACTTCTGTAGAAGGTTGCAGGAGGAACCATGGTCATAGATTTAACGTAGGATGGGGAGATCTCCCACCCAAGCTAACTATTGTCCTTTTACAGATTGTAGCAAACTAGCGTTCTTACTATACATTCCTAGATATTTTCTCCATTGAAAGCTTAATTTGCTTTATTTCATCCTGTCAGTTAAGCACACAAGCCATGGCAGTGAAGTGGGTATTTCAGTATTTCCCCAACACAGTCTCCAAGAAGCAGATCTGAGGTGGTCTCAACTTCCAAAAGACCTTCCACCACACAGGTCTGAAAACGGAAGTCACTCTCCACTCAGGGGTGCAACTCTAAACTACCAAAGGTGAAAGCCAACTCCTCAACACTTCCAAGTAATTACAAATACTGCACTAGATCAAGTTGGGTTATAGAATGTTGGGGTTTCTAATATATATAGCATATATATACACATATATATATAGAACAGAACCACAAGATATTTAGGTGCGAAAAGACCTCTAGGATCACCAAGTCCAACCTTCATCCCAATATCTCCCTGACCACTAGACCATGTCCTGAAACTCTTTACATCTACTCAGGGTTGGAAATTCTCTACGGGCTTATTGAGTACCTTGGAAAACAGGGATCTGATTCCCTTCAGCACTTCATGCACAATTAATATCAATATTCAGCATTAACAACAACAAATAGCCCAGAGCACTGCTGTAATTAGCAGTTGTTATTATAACCACCTTCAAGGATCAGTTCCCAATTAAACATTCCTATAATTTTTCTATGAGCAACTTATCTTTTTCCACACTTTTTCATTTATTTTGTGCTTATATATCATACGTTCTGCTTGCCAATATCCACTTTGTGTATTCCTAATATTGACGTATCTAAAATTGACTTTACGTCCCTTGTCCATCCATCAAAAACGAACCATTTTTTCAAAAGGAATTGCTTTTCCAAGAGTTCAGCAAGCTGAAGCCAACTGCTCCTGTGGCTGCACTTCTGCTAATCCTTCTGAAAAGAAATAGCAGGAGTAGGAGCAAGCAGAGCAGAGCTACAGCTATCAGCAGGGTCCCACGGAGCCACAGATAAGTGTAATGTTGATGCTGTACCTTTATCCCTAACGAGAATAACTACTTCCTAACACCGGATATACAAAACCAGCATGATTTTGTGATACCAATATGAAATGTGAATTTCTGCGACCTCATCTCCTTCTAGGAATTTCAAGTCGCTATTAAACAGTTAAGAAAATAACTTGCTAGGTTTCAGAACTGTTTTTTTTTTCAGCAGAACAAACAATGTAGTAACACTGCAGACTATTTCTGGCTACGGCCAAAAGTCATTTTTAAGAGGTGTGAACTCTACACATACTTTTTTGTGGTTTTCAAATATTAAAAGAAAGATGGTATTATTAATATGACGTGTTGGAAAGAAAATGTGTTAGTAAATATATTTGTATTAGTTATAGCATTCTATTTCTATTCCCCATAGAAGCTGTATTAATATTAAACATAATTTTTAAGCCACAGAACGTAGGCAGCAGAGATAAAGGCCACAATACTATAAGCTGCTGTATAGCTATCCCGTACATCATCCTGATGTATCCTAACCATTTATATCCTACCCTTTACCGGTTACTGTAAGCAAGGGCAGTTAGTTTGGCCTTACTGGAACTGGACAAGAGCCCCATCTTTCATATTATAGATTAACCTGCCTCACAATCCCATGATAAATAGGCTGCAATTTTTAATACATTATTTATTGAGCACGTTTCTACTCATTGGATCTAAAAAGTTGGAATTGAATTTCTAAAGTTTTGTCTTAAATGTTATATACACTTAGATAGCAGGAGAGGAAAAAAATAAAGCTTGAAGAGTGTATCTTAGGTAAAAAAGTAAAAGCTTTTTCATTTTTGTTTTCTCATACTTCAAAATGTGAACTGAAGCAAACAATATCCCTTGCAAAGTTACACCTTTTTATTAACTATGAATTTTTCATAAAGAAGCTGAGATTTAAAAAAACTTGGTGAAATATCACTGTATTTTTTTAAAGGAAAACGAAACTTTAACGTCTAGTTTATTCAAATCTGGTTTAAGTCATAAGATGCTCAGGACTGGATCAGCTATTGCTTCATTGTCCACTGTTCAGAACGAGCTCTCCATGGCCTGAGGTTGGTCCCCAAGGTCATATGAGGACATTTATATATTTATCAGGAGAACACCCACCGTTTCAGAGTCTCTGTGCATTTCTGCGATGAAACTCAAAACTACACAAAGATTTATTTTTTTTTTTCCCAATGCTAAGCATTTGTATCCTGTTCTAAACACCCTATTTAAAATTCTCCACTGATTTCTGTGAGATTCTATCAAAGTCAGAACTGGCTACCAGTTAATAGCATGGAGGCTGAGAGGAGGCAGAGGAGGGAGTGACAAGTATTTTCAAAGTGATTAAAAAGAAAAAAAAAGTCTCAATTAGGCAGTTGTGTTCACCCAATCCCCAGCTCACCAAGTAATTTTCGTTAGTCGGCCGCAGCATACAGCATGTATGCCTGCCTTTCAATCAGCACAATCCACTCCTCATTTCATCCGCATTTCCTCATCAGAGCTACACTCATCCTCTTAGCACATACATTTGGCAAGAGCAGAATGCGGCTTTGGGGGAGTAGAAATTACAGAGGAGCTTTAAGGTTTGGATTCTACAAAGAGTACGTGCTTACGGTCTTATACCCATCGAGCCTGCTTTTTAAACCAAGCCTGCAAGCAGCGCTACTCGAACCGAGCGCCAGTGAGTAAGTCTATTGTAAAATCTGCTTCTGAGAGTTTACATGTAAGAATTCACCATGGGATGAAATCTGGCATCAAAAGGCCATGGAATAAAGCACTCTTAAAGTGACACTAGTGCAGAAGAAAATAATTTCTGATCTAATTTGATATTTCAAAGGGGAACTGCAGAAAATGTTCAAATCTGCTAAAATATCTGGCTTCTATAGTATTGTCTCCAGGAAGGTGCCTGACAGAAAAGTTTCGGTGCCAAGCAAAAACAGAATTATCCTCCATTTAGAAGGAAGTAAATAGATCATTTCTCTCTGACCTCCAAAGAGAAGGAACTATTCTCTCCACACAACGATGAAATGTAATAAAAAGAATGATACTCTTGGGATCCGCTCTACCAACGAAAAGCCACTGAGCACACTAACAGCATAGATAATCAAGGTAGTTGCATGAAAAATGAGGAATTTAGAGGATTGCTGGGAATGGGACTCAGGCCAGTAAGAAGAAAAAAAAAAAAAAGGCTTACAGACTAGCTAGAGGCACTGAGTATAATTTAATATATTTCTGGCAGAAAACAAATAAGAAAATACTCATCTGCAATTACAGAAGATGTCATCTCTTTTGAAGTACAGTTTGCAGAATCTATTTGTAAATACTGCTGCGTTCTCTCCTCATCTCCACCCCTAGCCCAGCACAAAGCCTTTGCTCTACAGCAGCATTAGTAACACATCCACTGAAAAGTTCAGGAAAGATTAATACACTCTGAAGTTGGGTAATATTTCACATTTCCACTACACTGCTCATTATTTGCAAGTTCATTCAGAACGATATGGATAAAATAAGTATTTGGAATTTTGAAAAATCAATGAGGTTTTCTGTAGCCCCATGCAAGTGCTGGGGGTTTTGCTCCAAGAAAATCCTGGTGGTTTTCTCATGATTACAGCAAAAAGATAGAACATGTAAACTCCAGCGTAAAGCACCGATATATTAAATTAATATCTCAAATTAAGAATATCATCAAACATTGGCACCGTATCAAAATGCTTAATATATGTAGGCCAGTTGCTATGGAGATGGCAAAGCTTCCAGAATGATTTTGTAGTAATGGCAACAACTTTAGAACCTAAATGCTTCCAATTAGGCTATAAAGCTGCATAAACAGGGAGAAAAATGGCAACTGCTATTCTTGCTACAAGTTAGCTGTCAGATATGTTTCTAAGCAGGTGTTTCAAGAAGAAGTGAATTATTAGCAGCTGCTGTACATGTACCTATGGTATATATACACAGACTGTATGTATAGCTTTTGCAGGGAGTTGTACAGTCCATACTAGTCTGAGTTGGATTTAAGGTGTTTAATAATTATAACATCTGCTTTTTGCAATCTGCTCTGCGTAAGCTTTTCTCTTCAGCATTAAGAATGAAAAGAGCTGTTGACAAACTGGTTACCTGCAGTCTGAGAAAAAAAATCCAACAAAACTCAGCTCATGAGGCTTCAGAGACCGCATTTAACCCTGGCAGCAGGTGTAATACCCTACCTAAACTGTGTTCCAGTTTGACCAAAAATTAACTTGGTCCTTTTAGAGGGAGAAATTAATGCGCTCCATAAGGCTGTTGTCTTCCGTGGATCAGATGGAACACGCTGATTGCAATCAGTGATGATTTGAGGGAAACTTGGAGAGGCTAAGATGGCATTTTTCTGTACTCCGACTGGCTGAAACTTGTCTCATGTCCGTTCATCCATATTCTACCTTTGTAAACCAAGGGACACAAACAACTTTCAACGCAAATCAAGACTAAGCCCACTGAACCTGACCTCTAGAACATCAACTCCGAAACAAGTAAGGAACCGACCCCCTTCTATCCTTATAATTTTGACAGCAGTGATTTTCTTTTCTGTCACCAGAAAATGGAGTAATACAAATTGCAAAAAGGACAAGGAAGAATAGAAAAATAAATTATCTCCATCTAGCACCCACCGTTTGACTTTGTATTATGAAAAATACACGGGTATTCAGTGGCACTTTATGGCAAAGAATCTTCCTGGCGGCAACTTAGAGCAGCCAAGGTACCGCAGGAACAGAAAGGCTGAATTGCTGATGCATGTTTTGATAGACTTGCAGCAATTACTCTTTATTATTATATATATTAGTGAAAAAAAATAGGTGAGCCAGTTCCTGCCTTCCTCTAGTAAAAGACTGACAGAATAACTAGTTCTGTTGATATGATTTTTCCAGTGATACTTCAGGAAGCGCAGAATGAAGAAGTCTCATTGAGTTCATCTACCTTCATCTGGAAGGAGGTTTAACCTTACGGGGTTTTGAAAACAGTACCAGGGGTTTAAATTCCATCCCCTTAGTTGGGGGAGAACCATCACTATCCTGCATCTATTCTGGGATTACAGATAAATGGCATCTTTTCTAGAGCCTACCCATGCCTCTGTAACTTCTGTGAGAGCAAAGGGAAGCCCCAGCTTCATGAAAGAGCTACTGCACACATCTTTGTGAAAGCGCTTGATACTGAGATCCGAGATACGCTTGTTTGGGAGAGCACACTTACAGGAAGCAGACTTGGAAATAAGACACGAAACCATCTTATTTCACCAGAAAAACGTCAAATCAGAAGGAACCATTTCCAACATAAGTTAATGTCGGCGTTAACTGAAATAACCTGTGCATTTTAGCAGTCACATATGTGTAGGCTGTGGGGATTTTTCCAGCTACACGTGTTTTGGTTTTTTTCTATTCCCCCCTGCATCTGTCAGATAAATCAGAACGCCAAATGAAAATCTAGTACTCAGGAAGATTATGTATTATAATATTATGTCACACCCACAGGAGGGTTGCAGGTTCATAATGAAATGAATAAATTACAAGGAAGCCGTTTGAGATCCTGAAAGTTCCACCTGTCCTTTAGGACAAGCATGTCAAGGTAAATTCCATTTAATTACACTGAGCACAGGTTAAAAAAAAAAAAGGATAAAAACCAAAATGGAATCATTATCTTTCTGTCTGGGGCTCCATGTATGTAAAAGTGAATTGACCTCATTCACTGCTACATCATTTCATTATATTTTAACTCCACAGATATGACATTGAAATGGATTTTGACTAGCAGAAGAACAAAGCAACAGTGTTTAACTAGGCCCCTATCTTGATAGTTAAAACCAAGGTACATTGACAAAACTAGATAGATGTTGATTCTTACATTCATGTAAACCCAAACAATCACTAAGGGTTTTTTCCTCTCATCTCTACAGTCTTCTCCTACAGAAAGGAAAACACTCAGCAGTTCCCCATAATCTATATTTTGAAATTTTAGAACAATTAGCATAGCAGGAGAACACACACAACAACCAATCTGTTCCCACATGTTAACATTCTCATAAAGTAGACAGCACCTATAATTCCTTTTTTTTTTTTTTTACAGTAGTAATTCAAAGCAAATGCCAAGAAAATATATGGTAGACCTTGCTTTGGTTAACTTGGGGCTCACAAAACCTTAGAACACCAACAGCCAGGTATCCTGTTTGAAACTAGAAAACGATGGTAGGCCATTTTCAGCACCATTTCTGAACAGCCCTGTGTAGTGTCAAAGATCAGTCAGTGATTGCTTTTTAGCAATCATTAAAAAGCAAATCAGCTCACAGCAGACTGACGTGTGTAGGAACCCACCATCCACAACACCCTCAGGGACTTAAGGGAAAGATCTTCCAGGCAGCTTATATTTGAGTTTAATCATTTCCCACTGAAATCAGGAGTGAGATACCAACTGATTTTGGTGGAAGCCGATTAAAGCCATCAGGCTGTTCTTCTGTCTTTGCATCCTACACTAATTTAAAAAAAAAAATAATTAATTAAAAAAGAGACAGGAAAGTGAGTCTTTATCTTGGGGAAAAAAAAGTTCTTGTAAAACCACTGCTTTTAGGAACTGGAGTGTTTCCACTGAGGAAAAAGGGAACAGCCTGCCCGGCTTGATTGCAGAGCCATCTTCTGGTTGCAAATAACAATTTCATGCTGAAACTAAGTGTGTATTTTACTCTAGCTGTGCATTTTGAAGGGTTTCACTTCCCCGCTTTTAGCGGCTTCAGAAAAATGACACAGAAAAGCAACAGGATCCAGATGGGGATGTTGCTTTGTTCTGATTCCAAAGAGCCCAGCGACACATTTAGAATATAAACAAGTGGCTACCTTACGCTCTCAGGAACATTTATGATTGTGTAAGAAACTAGGACTGCAAGCAGGGACCCTGAGAAGTGGTGAAACCAGAATGACAAGGGTCAACAGCAACAGAATGGGAGAAGTTCTGGGCAGATCCTGTCAACAGTCTCTTTCCAACAATGCATCTTCCCTGCTGTTCTGCCTTCTATTAACACTACTTCCTGAAACACAGAACAACCTCATTAATTTTCTTCTTGATTTCTGAGCTGCTTCTGTTTGGGGTTTGATTGCTGTAAGTTTTAGCTAATACAACATTAAGTTTTCAACTGATTACAGTGCTAGCGGTGTCTGCCAAATTATTATAGCCCAGACAGAAAACTAATCATGCAGCATCTCAAGCAGAGCATGAGTGTTATAATGTCACCCCGGTTTGCAATAGGTTTTTCTTACAGTTGTGTGGTTAAGGATGGCTGATCTGATTTCAACATCAGTCTCGCCTCAAATATTTCATAAAAGCCAAGGATTACAAAGGCATAGTTACTAGTTTCTCCACGGGATCATTATGAGAGATGGGAGGGCAATAGTAGGGGGAAAATGTTTTACCAAAAAATCCCCTCTTTGTTTCCCATTCTGGGTTGAAAAGAGGCTTCTATGCTTTTGGGGCTGAGGCAGCAAGACATTGATCCTCATCCCAGAGCATCAGAAACCCAGTGGCTGTGGCTCACTATCGCTCAGAGGAAGAAATGAGCCCCTCACACTCCAGCAGCTTAAGCTGCGCCTTCCACATTCCAGGTAACTGCTCTAATCACAGGAGCACCTCATTTACCTTGGAGCTGTTCCAGCCTCTATAAGCAATTTCATTCCCATTAGAGCAATGAGGTGAACCTCAATCTGCCACCTACATGCCAGGTAAGCCTCCTAACCATGGGGCCCCCAAATCCTCCTCCTTATTCAGAAAGCAGAATTATTTATAGAAACATCAACAGCTCTAACAGAAGTGCAAGAACAAGACCGACTCTTTAGCCTCTAGACAGCAGATTAGAGCTTTTCTATATATACACGCCAAGTAAATACCCAAACCACTTGGCACATTGGCCTCTTACTCCCAAATAGAGATTAAAATTCAAATAGTGGTTAAAGGCCCTCATTATTAAAATGAGCATTTCCTCGCAAAGTTGTGTTGTTGTTGCTGGTACACTGGCAAGAAAAAAAAAAAAAAAAAACCCAACACACTTTTCCTCCTGAAATTTGTGACTTCTCATAGATGAAGCCAGCTGATACGGCACAAGATTGGGTGTAAGTCTACAGGCAGGCAACCCAGCGCAGAATCCTCTGGGTTCCCTGGCTGATCCTGAGGCAGTTCATCACATCAAGTCAAATGCTGCTTCCTTAGCAACTCTGCAGGCATCAGGGAATCAAAGTTATTAAAGTCTGAATTTTATGAAAGGCTTAAATCTTCAATCCAATACTACCTAAGCCAGGTACGATTGAAATCAATGGTGGGCCTCGCTCCAACTGAGCGAGGCTAGGTTCTAACAGCCATAAAATATACACTTGTCACATCTGAAGCGTTCTTGCTCTTTACTTTATATGCACATAAGCTTCTAAGGAAGAAAGGATATTTAAACAAAAACGTCAAAATTTTTGATAAAGAACAGATCACTTTTAATAAATTTTTATTTTTAAGTTTCTGTATAGTTTTGATGTTTAGCTGTTGCCACAAAACAGGCTCACCAACATTACGCTTTTACGTTCACTGGAGCACAATTGAACTATTTAGTTCCCATTACATTGATTGCTGCTGACTTTTGAAGTATCACTTCAAATCTCTTTGATATTTTGAAAACAAAAATCCTATATCTCTATGATATGCAGAGACTATCATAGCAGCGACTTCCAAATTATTTCCTGAGAATAATTAATGCAAGTTTAGTTATTTATAACATCTTTTAAAAACAACTGGTTCTGTTAGTTCTTTTAGATCCTTTCCTAACGGAACATTGGGGGTCAACCCAACACTACCATGACTGCAAGAATATGTCCCAAACTGCCACATCTACAAGCTTTTTTAACATCTCTAGGGATGGTGACTCCACCACTTCCCTGGGCAGCCTGTTCCAATGTTCTTGGACTGGGGGCTCAAGAGCTACTGCTTTATTTCTGCGTCAGAAATCCTTGACTAGAGAGACAAGCATTAATTTTATATAATATTTTCTATATAATCTTCTAATTCATCTTTTCTATACATGTATTCATAGCACCTTTTCTATATATACACACACAGGTATGTGTGTATATATATGTACAAACATACCACATACAGGTATGCATATCTACATCCATATGTCTATGTACACATATTTTTATCTATCAAAACCTCTACATCCCTAGCATCTATGCAGGGTTTAAACATGTATAAGGCAGGCCCTGCTTTGGTTAGAAGAAGGTTTTTTCCAAGTCCTAATAGCACAAAAGTCACGGAGAAGTCAACAAAAAGGTGTGGGGAAATTTTGAAGTGCTGGATTAAAGCTCTTCATCCTCCTCCTGTCATACCCACCGGCTACGACGTTACTAAAAAACACTTCAAAGTAACATTTTGGATGCTCAGCTCTTGTTTCTCTAGAACTATTTTTAAAGGCATCGTTATTGGTGTTTAAACTTTTTCAGGTAGTTTTCCTAAACTAACACTTGACGTAGGAAACAATACAAAAAGGAGAGGAAAAAAAAGTTCAAATGCTAATAACAGGCGTGCAAAAGCATGCTACACTTGCATGTGAAAAATGTAAAGGGAGACAATAAAAACACCTTTACAATTACAAGATTGACAGCTTTCTTTATCTCTTCTCCTGTATACGAGCAAGATTTTCACACATTTCTGTCCAATAAATAATGTTTTTACTTACAAGCAGAGTATTTCTTGCCAATTAAAATAATCAGTACCTAAAATATTTATTTTATGCCAGACTTATTATTCCAGTTTAATTCCCTTTTTGTCATCAGAGGTTGTTCCTCTCTCATTTCTACCTCGAGGATTGGAGAAGCAGAGTCAGAAAGAAACCATGTATGAGGCAGGTGCGTGAAGACACAGATTTATAAAATATCACATCTTCCAGGTAATTACATTAAAATTATAGTAAGTCCTCATGGCATAGGAGAATATACATGATGACTTTTCCTCTAATGTTATTTGTGATGTAATTTGAACAGAAAATAAATAATCAGTCTCTTGAAAGAAAACCAACTCTGATTGGCGGCATGTTTTAGATTACTAGGTGCCTTATTCATTTAAGCAATAGTCTTCTAAAACATTTTACGGGAAGGAAAACTTGGGGAAAAGCAGTTACAGAAGAAAGGTCTGATAGAAGGAAGGGTAAGAAGAGCACTGCAACATCCCTTGTTCATGGGAACACAGAAAGGACCTGCATGTGGAACGATTTCATACGGACTTAAGCGACGTTGCTACTGGCAGCGCACCATGGAAATGGTTGTTTTATGCAGTGCTAGGAAAGTAGAAACTCCACATTTCCTCCATGGATGTGTCCACCACTAAACACTGTCACAGTGTCTGGCACTGATGTCTAAATAACATCCAAGTCTGATGTTTTCTTCTGTCCTTTCAGAGGCAGACATTTGACAAGCAACAACAAAGTCTTTTGTCCCTTAACCTGACACCTCAAAACATCTATGTAAAATCAGAAATTTTCAGCAACACCTATCTTCAAAACTCAGGTCCAATTACAGTGAGGATGTGTAGAAATCAACAGAAAAAAAAAATAGAGGAGTTCACCAATTTACACATTTGTGTAAATTACTTGTTTTGAAACATACCAATAGAAATATTCTGAAAAGTTTATTTTTTCCTACTATCAGCCAAATAATACATGGCTCCTACACACTGAGATCAAGGAGCAAAGAACCTCTTCTTTTTAATAAGAAGACACTATGAATGAAATGGGTGGGGTAGTGAAACACTGGAACTGGTTGCCCAGAGAGAGGTGGCAGAGGCTCCATCCCTGGAGACATTCAAGGCTTGATGGGGCTTTGATCAACCTGATCTAGTTGCAATGTCCCTTTAAATGATCTTTAAAAGGTCCCTTTCCACTCAAAGCATTCTATGATTCCATGAAAGCAAAGGAGGAAAACACTACAGTTGTCTATCCAGACAATTCTCCAGAAAGATGGAAATGAAATACTAGATAATTCTCTAGGTTGATTCTTGCTCAGGAAATCAATGTTAATTCAAGATAAAATAAAAAGCTCTTAGAAGTTACCATCACTCGGGAAAACCTTCCTAAAAAAAAAACAACAAACCTGTAAGTTTGCACATACACTTCAATATTACATTTAATTTGTCTTTAAGCCCACATTTAAACTGAAGCATATGTTTAAATGCCTTGCGTCAATACAGATGGGCTTAAATATATGCTTAAGTGCTTTCTTGAAATAGGATTTATGCCACAAATTATACCTTAGATGATTAAATTGAAACAAGTTCAAGTTTCTAATGTATTACTGTTTAAGTTGTCTATTTTCTTGGTCCATTTAATCAGGCTGGAAGGAAAGCCAGTTTGGTAACTTCATCTTTTCTTGTAGATGGATGGGAAATAGAACAGAGGCTCTAAGCAGCTACGTGTTGGGGAAATCAGGATTCAGGTCCAGAAGTATTTCATTTATGTCTTTGAGACTTTTGTCGCCTCTTGTAATGCCTGTGTAGGTTGCAGCGATTACATAACCATCAAATTGTATTGGCCACTTCTGGATGCTATAATCCTCATTCCCTTGGTTTTAGACTTACAGCACTGCAACCCTTCAACAATGCGGTTTCCTCTTCTCCTGTTCGCTTCACTCCATTTCTGTCCACAGATTTCTACCGTAATACCATTGGAGATTTCTTTCTAGTTTGGTTTTTACCAGACAAAGTCATTTACATTGAACTATTAATGCAGAGAAACAAAAGGAAATTACACCGTGCAGACAACAGCCTTGAAATTAAAGACAAGGAATAAATAAAGCGTTCAAATGAAAACTTAACCCATTTTTCCTTAATACACAATGGATTAAGGGCACACAGTAAATTCCATCAATCTAATTAGGAAGCATTAAGTGATCTTCCTCATTAATCAGCTCTTTAGTGATTTTTGATGAAAACAGTATTGCATTTTTGTTAAAAAGCGGTCTTTTTCTTCACATTTTTCACACCTGCCTTCACAGTGGAAAAAGCAACGCTATTTGGATCAGCAATAATTATCTAGAAATCACTGGACATAACTACCCAGATCTTCTGACTGAACAGCTTTCTGTAGCAAGTTTTAACATCTCTTGTACAAGAGATGTTATTTCCCTATCAATCTTAAAAAATTCTCGTCACAAAAATATCCAAATATTTTGTTTTACTTTATTCTTTATTCTCCTTAGGATTATGCATTTTCTTTCAGGTATCCATCAACGGCATTTTCATAGGAAAATGATAAAGCATTTTTCAACACTAAAGTTTAATGACCACAATATGTCACATGACATGATTTGATCATATGCTATTTTTTCCTCAATATCCAGAGGGATCACAGATTTTCATCTTTCCCTTTTCTACACAGACCTGTGCAGCCTTCAGTCTAATTTACCTTAGGCAAATCTCTGTATTTGGACTGGCAGAGAAATTCGGTCATTTCAACATTGGATTCCATCTAGACCGCAATGAGAATTTTAATGATCAATGTTTGAGAGAGAGGAAAATTCAGTAGTAGTATTTGATCTGGATGTCAATACAGATTTTTAACACTGAGAAGTTGTAGTATGGAATGGCCAGTTGCTAGACAGCTGAAATGAGGCCACTGAACACTGTGTCATCTGTTGGATAGCAAAATGAACATAAATATGTGGAAACACCACCAACAACTTACAGAAATACAGATTTTGCCTTTAATAAAATAAGTGCATACAATAGCTTTAATCTGCCTTTTACTTGAGCCAAATTCATTTACGCTAACAGCATGGGGAATTGCTTTCATTTAAGTCTTGCTGCAGAAAAAGCACTTTTTTTTTTTTCTTTCCCCAAAAGTAGTTTTCTTCACCCCTAACAAGCCAGTAAATTTAGAAAAAACCCGCAGGTTGTCAGTCTGACATTGTTTAATTTGCAACAAATTGTAAAGAGAGTATAGAAAATGGAAACTCTTATAGAGACAGGGATTAGAAAAATCTGTGTGGCAAGAAATGAATCACAGATATTTGCATCTGTCCCTATGACATAATGTTAAGTTTAATTACTTGTGTGAAGCATCCTATTAGAAGGTAGGCACCTAAAATTAAATAAATGTTAGTTTAGTTAATTGCAGTCTACATTCTAGTCACTGAATGAGATTCTCTACCCATTCATTGATGCTTCCAATTTACATACTTCGAAAGTGCGTAACGCTCTCATTTGCTTAAATGTCAAATGACAGAAGTATCCTGATAAATACCAGTTAAAAATCAAGAAATACTCAGAAACCCCCCTGAGCGTAGCTCAAGAATTTTTTTGAATTGGAATGTCAAAGTCAGTATGTAGGAGGAAAGCATCCTCTAGTCTCAATTTCCACCAAGGAGCTGGTCCTAAAGTTTATGCTAATGCGCTTATACACGTTAGTGCTTCTTATTCCCTGTAACATTTATTACAGCACCCAGTCCTTCCAATTACTCTGAATCAAATGATTTGTTAACCAAAGCTAGCCGTGAGGGAAGCTGTGTACCCATATTCCCTCAGGCAAGCAGTTTGCTGGGTGAGGAGCACTCCTATTTATCCTAAAGTCTTTTAATATTTCCATGTGTTTTAAACATTCGCTTTCCTTGCTTGAGGTTGCTTTGTCAAGCATATAATCTGCGTGAGAATGATGTGAATACAATACTTGAGGCCGCTGAAAGACGCTGGGAAAAATTTCATACCACCAAAATGATTTCAGTAACATAGCTACAGCTCATGAATACAAATAAACTGTAACAGATCCCCCAAGCAATTGTATGCAGAACTGTACATTTAAATATTTGATTATTCATATCCAAAGTATTAAGAGGAAAGATCCTGGCCTCCAGTTAGGATAAAATCAGAAAATGGATCTTTGGTCATTTCTCATCCTCAATCAGTCCTCCTCGGTACCTTACACTGTGTCTAAATTTTACCTGTCACCTTTTCCACTGTTGAAAATAAACCCTTTATAGCAAATACAAAATGTAGTTAACTGGGAGAGCGGAACAGAATCCTTGTATGAATCACCGGTGTTCCAATCTACAAGTAAATTAATCAGTTTAAGTATGTTGAATCAGGCAATGACTCAGCACATGGTTAAGCCAGGCTTAAGTAAGCACCGATGATTCCTGATTTCTAATTGGAGCCATTAAGAATGAAACCAGAAGTAATAGTCAAGAGAAGAACATACTAAGAAAAAGCAAGCTGAAAAGAGAGAGAACTTGGTAATATGTACTGAAAACGGAAGAGAAAGGTTTCCTGAAGGAAAACACTGAATTTTAAGAAAACAAGCAAAGAGAAATGAAAAGCACCTCAGTGAGGTGGGCCACAAAGAGCAAAGCTCAAAAACTGGCTAAGTTGTGGAGCAGAACCAAAATCAAATCATACTTTTGTAATTACCTTCGGTTTCTATTTAATCCAGCCAATTATCTAAAACATGATTCAAGAATACTTGACTTGAGTGCATTACATTCTGGAACACTTTTGTATGTACCATTCTCAAAAGTCAGGTGTGCGCAGATTGCATTTCAGACAACCAGCTCCACTTGGAAAACACCGGAGAGGGGAAAACCGCCTAGATTTCAACCACCCCTAGATTTAAGACATCTGTTTAGCATGAAGTTTAGTGTGAGTTTTAGCAGCTGACCTATACAAACAAGTCTTCTGGAGCCCAGGATCTGCACAAAAACACTACGTGTAATTCTGATGTCCCCAAAAGCTTCTATGGTAATAGGTTGTGATTGCCATTAACCCTGTTCTGATCCTCTTCTGACCCCACAGGCACGAGCAATCGCCCCAGCTACCTCAACAAGGGCAACGGCCAGAACCGCACTTGTGAATTACTCTCCCTTTTTGGCCGGGTCACCCACTGGAGACCCTGTGAGGCAAATATTCATTCTGACAAACTGCTGTTTTGACGGGAGTTTTAAAATGTCACCAGATCAAGGCATGAACTTAACATCAGGGAGCTCCACGCAGCCTGCTTCTCTGAGTGCTTGGGGTAGGGAGAAAACCGTTTTTCCTGTGCTAGGAGAGGAGTTGGGCACATCACCACCAGAATTCTAAGGTCTGGCAGCATCTCCCCATCCACAATCAGCACCTCGTCGGCCGTAAAGAGGCTGCAGATAAACTACACGATCTGTGATGTGGATAAGATACTGATGTAAAAGCAAAGTCCTTGAGAACGGACAGCTGATCTCAGTTGTTACATCAGCAAGAGAGAGGAGGTTTCCTCCATCTTCAGTACCTGAGCAAGGTGAGCCTGGAAGAACTACCCATCTCCCTAAAGATCATCTCTCTACGGCTGCTGGGAAGCTTTCCATGCAGTGTGGTTGTACTTTCATTCCAGCTGGTTTTGCCTCTGAAGACACCGCAGGAGGCGATTCTTTGTGTCCTTTGATGAGGGAACAGACAGTGGTAGGTGTCCTGTGGCTGCCGCTCAGAAGCGGCACAAAAACAAGCAACCTGCGTCTGCTGCGCAAAGCGTTTGAAGATGGGCTGCCAGCAGAAGCATTTTGATCCGAGACAATGAGGGAGCACTTCCTAAGGCATTTTTCTTTGGGGATCTGAGAAGGAAATTGTTGAACATGGATGGATTTCCTACAAAGCTGCTTTCACTTTTTCCCCCGCCCCTCCCCTTTAACTGGCAGTCCTATAGGAAACCCCAGGGCTGGGAACCGAGCATGCATGTAATCAGTTCTGTACGTAATCAATAGACATACGGCATCAGGAAATTAAACTGCTATTTCTAGCGAGGCAAATGACAACATCAATTCAGCATTTGGGTTTGAAAGATGGATGTGAACTTCAGCAGGATAACAACTAAGATTTTTCATAGTGACTTTGGACCCCTCAAGTTTTGAGGGCCAGATTTCCAGAGATTTTAAAGCATTTGTTTTACAAAGAGAGAAAAGAGAAATCAAACTCCCACAGATCACCCCCGCAAACTCATCATGGTACATGCATCTGAGAATAACATCCTAGGGCTGCTGGAATTTTTCCCCACCGCTTTCACACGGATGGCCTCACATTTTTCCTTCAGGTGATTTTACTTTCTCTTTTTACTTTTCTCTCTGGGGTAAAACACTCAATCTTTTTTTATCTTTAGCTTAACTTAGGTCAGAAACATCTTTCTGGCACCTCATTCTCATCTCAAAACGTCAATAATCAGTTTTTTCAGAATAACATCGATCTTCTTTGGGTGAAATTGTTAATAATACCATCCCAACAACTAGGGGATCATTTATTGACTCATAATTCCATGTCAGGGCAACTGGAATTCTTTTGGAATTCTAGCATTCACTGCATGGTTTCTGCTGAAACAAAAATGACAGTTTTGGAAAAGTTGTAGTAAAAAAAAGTCTGCTTCTGTGTGAATCTTTCTCTCCCTGAAATGAAAACAAATCTAATGCAGGTCAAACTTGGTGTCACAAGGAGACTACCTTTAATTTTTCTTGTTTGAAAAAACGGAATGATTACTTCTGGTTCATCTGAATTATTTTTCAGGAAAGGTCTACGCTTAAATTCCATTAACTCACCTACTGTTACCTGTCACGGACAGGTGACAAGAACTGGAATACAGAGTTTGGACTTTAAAGAGCACTGTTTTGCCAGTCCAACCCAGAGCAGTCCTGGCTCTCTGAAGAAGTGATAAAATAACTCACAGTTGATGCTGCAAGCCTGAAGCAATGGGAAAAAAAAAAAAAAAAAAAAAATCTTCCTGAATCAGAGGATGTTCTAGAGTGCCTGAAGCACACTGGGAGGCACAAACCCAATGAAACAACAGCACATAGAAACAGAGTGCTTGAAGCTGCGGGAGGAGGACAGGGAGAAGGTCTGCCTTGTTACCAGATACTGAAATGTGCTGTGTGCTCCAGCAGCCCAATTTACAGCACCCCTGAGGATGAGGAGAGAGCCTCAGAGTGCTGAGCAGGGTCCAGACCTGCTGGGCAGGCTGAGCGCCTCACTATCTGAAAACCACCCCTGAGACCTTGCTGATTTGTGCAGAAGTTTACTCTGGGAAGGTGGGTAAGAGTTTAGTCCTAATAGGCAGGAGCTTATTTCTAGCACGGTGTACCTCAGCATATCCTTTCCTGTTCACTCTAACAGAGGTCGGTTGTTTTTCCTCCTGTGAACAGCAGCGACGAGTCTTTCATTCCCCCTCCTCAAAGCAGTGGTGGAGTGATGCTACAGAAGCTGTATAAAAGCAATCAGGTCATATGACACACGGGCAACAGGGCTCAAAAGAAACACAGAGAGCATTTTGCAAAGGCAGGTATAGTACCAGTTCAGGATCCATTTCATTTTTGGATAAATTCCTTCCACTCAGAGATGGAGCTAAGAAAACAAGCTGCCATTAGAGAGGTCCCAGCTATGTCAAGGTCGACTAACATCATCCCCAGCTGCGGCTCTGCAATTCACAGATGTGTCTCTAGGGGCTGCAGGACAGCAATGAGGTCAGAAAAATGACAACAAGGGCCCATCAGGAAGCGCCACAGTCAGCAAATGCCTCATGCTTTTGGTGTGGACGAAGCAGCTCCTTTCACCCATGGCCTGAGCGACTCTGCTGCAGCACTCTTTAGCTGCAGATGTTTTCATGGGAGCCTTTTATTTGTGCATTCATTCATACTAAAACAGCAACAGCAACGCAAACAAGTTTTACTGGTACTGCCAACAAAAATAACATCAAACTCTCCAAAAGCAAACATTAAACAAGAGCTGTGTTACCAGGTGATCTACTCAAGGTAATGCACTGAGCTTTTCTACTGGTGGAAAAGTGAACGGCTTGTTGTGAAAAGCCTTTCTATCCTGTCGAAAATATCGATACCGCACGCTGGGGCTGGCACTCTCCAAGAAATAAATATTGATTTCCCTCTTTCCTTCTGTACGAGTGGCAGACAATGGCTTTCCGAACTCTGCATCTTTTCATTAATTTCAGGTTGGCAGATTCTGTTAGTATTGGATTTGTATTGTTTCATTGTTCTCTTGCTTTCTGCCCCCTCTCCTCCCTCTTTAAAACATTCAGGGAGGGTGGGGTGGTTTTTATTTTGCTTCTTTTCTAGTAGACAAGACAGTAAAGGAGTAGTTGAAATTAATGTAGCACTCCCTGTACTGCAGTTCTCTGTCAGGTCTGATTCATCTAATTTTAGTATTACTACCAGGAACATGGTAACAATTCCTTGGGAACACAAGGTGCTAGTGATGATAAAACATTCTTTCTTAAAAAAAAAAAAAAGTCATGCTTTTCTGCAAATCACACTTTAAGACATATGTTTCTTGTATAATAGTGAACTCTGGACATTATATTCCACTCAGTTCAACTACTACAAACACCAATCTTCCTTTCTGCCCAGTAGAATCCATAATTTCACCAATTATCTCACAAACACGAATTTCAAAATCAAAACAAAGTCAGGGAAACACGTAGGCGCTCCTGTTTCAAATGATCCAGACGCTAAGCAGAATTCAGAACAAAATGCAACGGGTAACAGTAGAGTTTTGGGGGTTTTTTTAATGGAACATCCACTATTCTTCAGTATTAGATATATGTCATGAAAAGCTTACAAAATAGTTACTCATTTTGCTGAAGGTCATCCAGACACAGTAAGTTCATTGCATTTTCTTGACAAGAGATCTAGGCTTGTTATGTACTCTATGAAACGTGACAGCGAGTGGCTGTCCCTCCAATCCATCTCAGGTAAATATGGTTTTACCTCTCTGAAAAACAGGAAGAGACAGGAGGCAGCTAAATCCCATCCAGCCCTACCTGTGTCTCGCCAGGGACAACAACTGGAGGGAACGCATTGCAGAACTATCTGCACGAGCTAGAAGTAGCCCCTGTATTACTGGTGTAAGGGCAGCCAGCGTGGGAAGGTGTGAAGGTACAAACCGTGTTGCACGTTCAACTGACGTTCTGCTGGCTCAAGGCATAACAGACACACAAAAAGAAACCGTGGACCTGGGCTCTACTCTGATGCCAGTAGCTCCTAACAGACAGTAAAAATAAAATATTTCGATATTTCATTTGAAAGCTGTGGTTACTTGTTTTTCTTTCATGCAACATTTCTGCTAATCTTTCTTTTCTCGTGCTACTCTCATCCCAGCCAATTTACCCATGACCCTTTTCATTTTTCATTTATCTGGACACAACACCTTGTATCCTGCGTGGATTTGAAAATGTACGTCTGTGATGATTTGATTTTTCTTGTCACAATTTTTTAATTAGTGCCTACCTATCTTATGGCATACAAAAGGACGAGATCTTTGGAAATACGGGCACAGCTCCCATTTGGGAATTCCACAGATGCAGGCTGACAGTGTACCACAGGCACAACGCACGGGCTTTTAGCATCTTTCGTAGCACTTGTGTTAGCACTGTGATGAGGACGAAGCAGGCAGGTCCTCACAGAATCAAAAATCTACACAAGCACAGTGGCGAGATGCGGGCAAATGCAGCAATTAAATGGGGTGTCAAGCACATATGCTAAGGATAAACAAACAGACAAAACCAATTAGTTAAAATTTGCCTGGGAATTGGTGAATAATAAGAGCTGTGAATTATGAGACAGCTGTTAAGTGTTGCCAAATTTCCTCCTATCTTTTTGGCAATGAAAGCTTACGAAGACACCGAGGTATAGCTGTTGATCTTTGAAAACGGAAATACTAAAGAAATGTAAGAAGTTTCTTACTGATGTTAAAAGACAGGCACTCTCAAGTATCTAAATAGAGTTATAGAAACCATCTTCTTATAATACTATAATTGTATAAATACAGTAATATTGTTGAGATGCCAAGAGACAGGAAATTTGTTCTATATAGTTCCTGAAGAGACTGTGCTTGTAACCTCTCTAGTGTCAATGAGCCTCTCATTTTTTCTTTCTTACTCTGCTAGACTTAGAATCATATAATCATGCCTGGTTCCACGCTGATGATACTGCAACACTGGATATCTTGCCTAAAACACAGGCAACGGAATTTCCTAGCTGCTGGAGACTTAAAATTCACTACTGATATTTTGCCTAAGTGTATTTTGTAATGAAGGCAATTCAGAAAATTTTTAATCATCAATTCACTGTGCTATCTCTCACTGATTTAATTAGTGTTCAACTTAAGGAGACTGGAGATAGAAACCAGTTAAGCTCACTGATAACCTTAATGGAAACATTGTATGGGAGCAAGATGTAAAGTTTACATGCGAAAGCATGATCTCCTCTCAAGTTCTATCATGTTCTTCTTAAAATTTTTCTAATCAAATGTTGTGGGTTTTCAGTGAAGTACTATTCTATAGCCTGATTTTTAAATGTGAAAACATGTTTTCTGGGAACATGATACACCCCTTATGAGAAGAAGAAGAAGAAAAAAAAAAATCACTATCTATGGCTTCTCATTTTTACCTTTTGGTCAAAAATTCCTCAAATTTGGCTGTCAAACTCTAGATTTTCTTTATCTTTTAAGCTAGCAATTTTTTACTTATTTTCCTTTCTTATTTTGAAAACCCTAGAACTTTAAAGTCATTTTTATATATGATACTTAAAAAAACAATCATTGCAATGTTGTGATCAATTTGAATGGAATGTTCTAATGTGATCCATTAAATCAAAATAAGTTATTTTAATAAGTTGTGAAAACTTGCATGAATGATTGCAACCATTTTTTTCTTGGCAAAGTCTGGGAGAACTGCCAAGAAAACTCTTTCTCCCTGTCAAAAATTTCTTAAGCACTACAGTTACAAAAAGAGTAAATATGTAATTATTAGCGCCAGTAATAAATCTTACAAAGACCATATTTATAGTGGAGGAAAAGGTGGTTGTTGAACATTTGATTTTGTTCTCCCATCACTGCCATCACCAAATGCTAGAAGTGCTGGAACATTTTATGAAGACATGCACGTGTCTACTAAGAACAGGACAAAGGTTTTATAAGCACAATGCAGGGTGATGAACAACCAACTACAAACATTTCTGACTGTCACTAACCTGGCCAAAATCCAACATAAGGCAAACGTACAAACAAAAGTCTGCTAAACTTAAGAGTAGTAATCAACTCAGAGCCAAGAAAAGCAGCAACAATTTCAAGCCAAACAAGATTCCAACAAGACAGTCTCCTAAACACTTGTCATGTGAACGATACTGGAATCAAAATTGTGCTAAATGCAAATAAGGGTTGAAACTGGATAGAGAGGGGTCTGAAGCAGACAGGTTGCATGCACATCTAAGCTTTTGAATATTTAAATTCAGATTCTCAGTTACTAGCCCAACTCCTTACTACTCAGTTACAATTTGCCTTTAAGAGCATGTTTTGGTTGACATCATATAGGTTTATAGAAAACAGAGGATATGTAACAATTTACACCAGATAAAGACCTGTTCCTTTATCTTTCACAAGTATAGATTATAGAAACCTGATTTACTGCTCTTGATCATAGCCAGAGAAATAAGACTGATGAAGCTGGAGATTCCCGTGACTATTTGTGCCTCAGAAGGTCTGGGATTACAACTGAAACGTGGAAAATTTCTCCAGTATCACTTGGCAATTCCTGACAACTTGCAGTGCATTACCACACTTCCATGACACATGGTGCTTCGATGCCAAGAATTACATTGACACACCATTAACATAGGTAAGTAAATAATTGATCTCTCCAGCAGAACATTAGAAGCCACCGTAATAACAGATCTGCAGCACATGTAAGCAAATAGCTATTAAAAACATACAGACACCGATTGCTTTTCTTTTTTCTTATCTACAGCTAAATCAAGATTACTTTCCTTTAAGCATCTTACTTTTGGGCTGCTAGTCTTGCTGTAATAATATTACAATAGACCTTTTATGTGTAAAATGAGAAAATTCAGCTTATTGAAAGAAGTTTATGAGATATCCATGGAATTGCATGTGTGGTGTTTTTTGAAGGAAAATAAAAAAAATAGATTATGAGCCTATGCTAATAACAAGCGGTTTTGTCTTAGCGAGTTAGCAGGAATGAACCCGTAAGGTTCTCTGCTCTCCATTTAAAACATTGCACAAAGCAAGTTTTGTTCCAAAAAGCTGCTAAGCAAGTTGCTCCTAAGACACATTTATTCGTCCTTGCTCTGTGGATAACGCACTCTCCTCCCAAAGAAAGACACACTCAGGAAAACCTCTCCTCTGGCATCTCATGTGGTCATCACGAGAGGGAGGAAAGTAAAAAAACCCCAGGAGTTTCTGTGTGGAATTCAAAACCAAAATTACACCCAGATGAACCAAGCAGTTCTAGAGCTCCCATTCCTTCATGGCCAAGTTCCTGGAATCTGTTCCAGCATAAGTAGCAAGCTATGAGATCATAAATAAGGAGCCAGACCTTTGGCCGCTCTAAGTTTGGGCCATTCCACTGAATTCCAATGAAACTGTGCAAGTTTACTCCAGGTGAAGACAGATCCCCCTATGCTTGGCTTTCATTTTTTAGTTACCCAACTCTGTTAAATATTGCTAATTAACATGGAATCCAAGTGTATCTAGCACTTGTTAATAGAGACAAAAATTCTTCAGCATTTTCAAACTTTCTGCCCAATACCAACTACTGTGGGAAAACACACTTTTCCCTGATGGTTACATTACATTACCAGTGCAAAACAACAACACTGCATTAAAAAAACAAACAAACATGAACAAAACACACACACTTGGGGCTGATATTTAACAACAAAACTGGCAATAAGTGCAGAGCTTCACAAAAACTTCAGGAATTTTTTTTTTTTTCCTAACTTACTGGTATCTCCATTTCAGCAAATGGAAGTAGAAACGCCACTGATGATTTAGAATACATTCACCTTTTAGAAAATCTAATCCGGCTGTGACTTTCTTGGTATGAAACACATCATTGCTTCATTTGTGGCCAGAACTGTTTGAAGTAACAGATCAATACGCCACAGATATTTGCAGTTACAGAAATCTCACAGTTTCTGATAAAAAGGCTATTACGAAGCAACCCACAGAAGCTAAAATTTGCTGGAGAGAAACAAAGAGCTGGAGAAATTAGTACGGTGTGAGGTATGGCAAACTCGGGAAATGATAAAGCAGCAGGTTGTCTGACTAGTCAAGATCAGAAGAGGAGGAGAGAAAGAAGAAGAGGGAGAAGAAAAAGGAAAAAGTAAGAAAAATATAAGAAAATGAGTGAGAGAGCAAGAAAAAGCAAGCAAGAAAGAAGGGATCCACTCCAAACAGATATGAAGTTAGGCATGAGAATTCTAGCCACAAAGGGATTCACATTTTGGAAATTCTGACCGGTTTTATAGACTTATGACAAGATGTTATTCTTCATCAGATAAATAATATTGATCCGGCAAGCAATGTAACTGAAGTCATAGAAAGGCTTGATGTAAATAACATCGAAAGAAAGACTGGCCGCTGGAAGCTCCAAGTACCCTTTACATTTGCGGTTTTCATACCCTATTAAAAGTCTGCTGGCAGCATATGCTGTTTAAAGAACAGAAAATATTTTAAAAACTGGGTTATTAAACCAGCGTACAGAATCAGAACAAGTGATGAAAGGTAGCCATGTGTTCAGATTGCTGAGGTATGAATCACTTCAGGGCTACTAAGTCATCCCACATATTCATAAGCCATCTGTTAAGTGAAAGAGCATTAGGTGTATACAGCGCTAATAATTCTTACATTTAGTAATTATACTCAGCACGACACATCATTGGGAACAGCAAAAAAGTCCTGTTGGATACCCACAAAAGCATCATACATGATTTTAAATATAGTAGGTGATGGTATGTTTGAGTGGGCAGCGCTAAGTAAGAGGAGCTTTGCATATAAAGGAGCCTGCTTTGAGAAGATGCTTATTTATTTTCACACAATTTCCAAATATTAATTTTGTCAGCAAGGTTGTATGTTTTCTTTGGAGCTGGTCAAAAGATTCTTAGCAATAAAAGCCTAAGAGAAAAGTAGAATGCTAATATTTTGACAGGCTCAGTGTGCTTTGACTCCAGCCTAATTCATTGCAGTTTCTCGCATATATCATATTCCACCAGAAATTCTAGTGGGCAAATTCCAGATCAGCAATCCTCAGCCTTGACTGATCCACAGCAACAGTACTGATGCCAACATTCTCTCCCTCTGCCTTGACCACAAGTGTCACCTTGATCCTTCATTTCCTGGAATGCTTCCAAAGAGCTGGACGACCCTCTGAAGAGCCTGTGGTGTCTGAGCTATAGCAGCAGCCAGCTTCCTTACACTATCTAGAACTAAGAACTACTCCGGTAACCTATTCATGCCATTAATGCAATCAAGGCATGAATTATAATATTAAATTTAATACTTTGGGGCTTCAAGCAGATCAATTAAGGTCATATTATTAGTGGAAGTTGCGGTTACTGTATGCTATGATTTCTTAGAGACAGAAAAGGAAGGAGATTATTTATCATCATTGACTTATACACACATAAATATTCACATAGTAGCAGGATTATAATATGTTTCGACTTTTAAAATGGTAGCAAAAAAAAGTGATGAATTAATGTAAACTTCTTAGTTTGAGCAAAACACTGACCTAATTCTACTGGAAATTAGAAAAACAGTCTCATGCATTTAAGCATCGCAGTCACCATCTTAATGTGTCAGCATGAAGTGTTACACGTTCACATCTACAAGCATATGGCTTCTTCACCTGACCATTCAGCTCATACGTACCCAACACTAACCATCATCACCTCTTCATATTTATGTGCTTTCTTCTCCTATCTTGCAATACATTTTTGTCTCATATTTCTAAGAAACCTGAAAAGCCTTTAGGGGAGCCAAAGGCTGATTTCCAGTAAGTTGGGGTTTTTCTTCCCGTAAGTTTCCATTTCACTGCAGTGGAGTCATTCTTAGGCGTGATGTTACAATGGGGATAAGATGATTGTGAAGAAGGCAAGATATGGTCAGGAAAGGTTGCATGTAGTTACAACTACCAGTTTGCTATTTCCGTGCTCCAGTTCTCCAAGCACATCCCACCATGCCTACGCTGATTTGTGTTTTTTCAGTGGAAGATAAAACACTGTTTCAGTTCCTGACATCCATATCCCCACCTTTCTGATCTTAACAGGGAGATGCATTTTCACAAGATGACAATCTATCTAGGGTTGGGGTTTTTTCCCCCCTACTCCATATTTGAATTGTTCTTCCTAGGGCCCAGTTTCACAGGAAGAAGAGAGAATACTTCCTCAGAGGCTTGCACTATGACTAAACAGCTTGAAAATGAAGCTTTTAATCTCTTGGGTCTGGAAAGGGAATCAAATGACTCTTTCTGCCTAGAAGCAGGAAGATACTGTTTGAAGAAAGCCATCTTGCACCTCTCCTCTTTTTGTGCTTTGTGTGAAAAAACTCCAGCAGATAGAAGGCATTCAGACCTCCCTACATTTTGTATTTCCTCAGATACTAGAGAGCTGCTGGAGAAATATGGCATACAAAGGCATTAAACATCCCATCTGCTGGAGAAATATGGCATACAAAGGCATTAAACATCCCATCATGCGCTACACCAATCGGTGTTAATATTTTCTAAGCCAAGACCTCCAGTTGGAATGAACTTTTACAGTATCACAGCACATATTGTTAAATACCTTCTCACTTTGCTTACAAATGTAGGTTTAATGAGAATTTGAACTGTGATCGCTTACTTCATTGAAGCGCTACATCACCTACACAAAGCTCCTGTTGGTGAAGTTCACTGCAGTGAATCACAGCCCAGCACACATGAGTAACTGCAAAGGAATACAGTTTTCCTGCATCTCTGTGGTGCAGTTCCCATTGGGTTCCCACACCGAGGGCTTTTCAGAGGCCCCTGTTCTGAAACAGTAATGAGAAAGCTCGTTAAAAAGATCCATCTTTATTTGTAGAGAATGGAATTCATTTTATGGTGAGCTATCACACTACAGCGTGTAAAGTTCACTGCTCTGAAGTTCCTGTTACTCCAATATTGCAAAAAAAAAAAAGATGACAATTATTGCATTTCACCAAAGTTTGGCATGCTGTGATCTTTCTGTTGTCAAGAAGAGGACAGAGAGGAGGACAGGATAGGAAAATAGACATCACAAGATCAAGAGAGAAAACTTAAATGAAATGGACTTGAAACCGCCTTACTAGTCCCTTCCAGTGCTCTTATTGTTCATATGCACAAATAAACCTCACATTGCAAATTCTAAGGATTAAGAATATTTTTGCCATCAGGGTCAGACACCCGCTTTACCCACAGTGGAAAAGCCTGAAAACAAGTTATTACTACTCAACTTGTCATTCCTGTTCGTCCCTTTCTGCGGGAAGGAAACCTAGGCTGACAGGACCCGCAGGAAATCCCACACAAATTGCTGGGAGATGAACCTTCAGCTAAATATTCGGATGACAACGTAGATGGGCTGCAAAGCACCTTTGCAGTCTAGAAGACAGTGAATACCTGTTGCTTGACCAAGTCATTTGTAATCCATTACTTGAGCTTCCATCAAGATTCAATGACTTGACTGAAGATTATCCATATATTTTCCTATTTTTTGTGGAAGAATGTTTTCTTCTGTTAATAGAAAATCCAAAGAACTTTTCCCCCCCAAAAGTCAGTATTTATTCCTCTTTAAAATAAATTTTAAAAAGAAAAAAAAAAAAAAAGACTGAAACTAGGAAGTTTAGTGACAATGCTCCTTGATTTCTGGTAGAACATAGGTATTTTTTGGCAAAAAAAAAAGACATCTGAATGAAAAACTATATACAGATACGTACTAAATACACGCACGTACAGGAGGGTGATAACTTCTGCAATAACCTCTCTTTAGCCTTTGCATTTTCAAGCTAAACCCAATGCCATTTAGTACCTATAACACACGCTTTCCTCCTCGACTACGGAACACTTGGCAAACGCCTGATGTGCCCAGGGGTAGATTCGTGTGAAGAGGCACTGTGCAGTATAAATGCAGTTCATCATATGGCTGTCCAATTTATCACCCAGACACGGCTGACTATGGAAGGTGGATAAATGATAGTAACCTAATCAAGATCCCTTTATCAAAAATAATGGAACAAGAGAGCTCCTATTTACGAATACGTACTCTGATACTTGGTAGTGGCTTGTGGTTGTCCCCTTAACATCTGAGATAAGGCACCACTCGGTGTGATTAAGTATGACAGAATTCTTCCTGGAGAAGTATCAGCTTGTATAAGCTCTTCCAGAAAGAGGTGAATATATTTACCTGGACAGTGTCAAGTTATGCTGCACTGTTATTATAAAATTGACAAGCAAAGTGCTAAAGGTAAACAGCACTGGATAATGCAGAAGGACAGCAAAAACCAACAGTCAACAAAATAAGAACAAAAGGAAAGGATTTTGGTGCAGAGTCCTTGTGCTAAGTCACTTTAATGAAAATAGCTCAAAGGGGAAAAAAAAAATCTCATAGGATTCTTACATACATTCCCCTAAGTCAGAGTGCCCTAAAAAAAACCCCAAACATTATAAAAGCTGATCATCAGAGATTGAGAGAATGCAGTAACAGAAGACTTGTCCCAGAAAAATGACTTTTACAAAGAGTCAGGGTCCTGATCTTTGGGACCCTCCAAGCAGCAGTTTCTGATTAAGCTGAGCTAAAAGCCTTTGGGAGAAATCAAGGAAAAACAAAATTTTTCAATATCGCTTGAATAATAATAAATTTTAAAAACCGTTTATCCTGAAATAAATGACTAATTTATTCCCAGAATTCTTCATCATTTCTGAATAATATACGTGATGAAGTGTGAGAATGATGCTTGATTAAATGAGGTCCCTGGAGTGCATCAGAGGAGATTTAGTCTGGAAAACAGCATCTGCTGTTTCTTTCTTTCCTTCTCTCAATACTGTGTTGTTTCCCCATTTTACAGCATATTATCCTTTTTCATTTTTAACAGAATGGGACAATATTTATTCAGATTTTTCTGTGGTGGCCATACAATGAGTCTTTCAGTTTGAGGGTCTGAAAAATATTGCTGAATACTTATTTATTTTTCCCGGCTGGAACAGTAATTACCTTCCCTTGTTCAGTCACAGGTTATACAAACCTAAGTCATTATCTGATATAATCACACCAGTAAATTTAATTCAGCTGGCTTCTTCCCAGACTTTTTTTTCCATATTTTTGTTCTCACCAATGCATGCTCTTCTACCACCATCTAATGCCATCCACTCATAGACCTACTGAAATTGTCACTTGAGCATACTTCCAAAGTCTGTGGAAGTAGTTACTTTAAAAGAACATAAGGTTATCCTTAACACCACACGCTTTGTGTTTGGTGTAATCAGGGAATATTTAGAACAACCTCTCATGTTCTGTTTTGGTTTTTTCCCCCTTCTGACACAGCTCCAAAGCAACCCAACTGAGGTGAAACAAGAAGCAGCAGCCAAGACGTACCAAACGCTGGCTGTTCAGAGTTGCCAAAACCTTTCCTTGCTGCTTCAAAGTAGTTATTTAAATGACCCAGATGAAGTTTAGAACCAGGTTTCTCCATATCCTTTTGTGCAGCAAAGGCACCAAATCCAAGTGATCACAACAGTCAATGATTTTTAAAAAGCAGCAAATAAGGACATTGTAGCAAAATGCACAGTAGTGAACACAGTGCCTGCATCTGGGTGCCACAGAAGATACGGACAGACTAAAAAAAGCCTGGTGAATACCTTTGGACAGTCTTCAGATCCCTCTAACACACAGAAGCCTGGTATGAGCCTTCAGCAGTGTCCCAACCCACGATCTGAACAGGATTTTCATCCCACTTTCTCCGGCTGTACTCACACCATCTGCTTGCAAGTCATAGCGTTATGGGAACACTCCGTACCTGTGATACCAGTAGCCTGGATTTTAAAAAAGTCCCATTGTAACAGTGTACTTATTCAGCATCAAAAATAGATGCTGAAAGATGACTGGTATGTAGGTGGCCAGATGCTCACTCACAAATAGCTTTGGACTAATAACAGGGGTCCAGTGGGCAGGTTTTTGTTTTTTTCTTTTTTTTTAAATTGTTGTTCTTGTTTGGTTTTTGGAATTAATTTATTTTGCAATTGAAAGTAAAACTTTCAGTATGCATTGCTGTGTCATTAGCATGCATTTTTCCCCCACCACATACGACTTTTGATTAGAAGGACAACCGTTTCTACAAGATGTTATGCCAATATTAACTAGCAACAAAGATAGTATCAAAGATAAAACTGCCATCAAGCTATTACAAGGCTGTAATTTCGTTGAGCATTTTTATGAAATTATAAAACTGGATATCATATCTATATCTGATTATGAACAGCAACATATCCCTGTGAGTTAATAATTACAGTCTTGTTTTTACTTGTTGACAGTCTACGACTAATTGCTGTCTGAAGATAATTTAAACAGATCAATTCAGAATCAACCATCTAAAATAAAAAGTAACCTGCTTAAGACGTATTTACTTGGGACTGCAAAGATTCTGTACTTCATTTGGACATCTCTATTATGTAGTAACTCCTCAAGCAAATAAACCCAAAGTGCATCATCTAAGAAGATAATTTACTAATTGTTAATCTTTTAATTCTTTGGGGTTTGTCATGCTACTGTTAAATTTCTCTGTATTCAGAGTAAAGCAGGGTAGGAGGATTTTTTATTTCTAAGCTTAGATCTTCTACTATCAAGGCATGAGCCACAAACCACTGATAACCCGACTCTTCTAGTAGTAAAATCCCAAATACGGTGTGAAAGATAAAGCAAGGCTACACCATTTTTTTTCCTCATCTCAACTGCTTTCTCTCTATTAAAAAGCCAAATCTGATTGCTTCTAAATATACTATTTAAACTGTAGCTAGCGGCTGACATGAAACAAACAAGCATACTACCCACTTTGGAGAAATCTGGTTCTGCCTAACAGGCATTAAGGGACGCCCTGCTCAGCTGTGTACACGATCTGGTGAGAAACCTGTGTTCTTTTATATTTAGATCATGTTGTAGGTTCTGTACCCAAGTTGAGGAAAATGCTACTCATCACTTACTGTTGCATTGCTCTTTGCGTTTGCAAAATAAGACTCATAATAACCTCAGTGATGGAAGCATCTGACATCTGAGGAAAGGCTGAGAGAGTTGGGAATGATCAGCCTTAAGAAAAGTCTTGGAGGCATCTCAGTGTAGAAATATACTGGCAAGAGGAAAGAGAACGGGCACAAACTGAAATATATGACATTTCATTTGAAAAAAAGAAAGAAAAGGCAAGTCTTTTTTTTTTTTTTTTTACTGTGAAGGTGGTCAAATATCAGCACAGCTTGCTTAAAGAGGCTGTGGAGTCTCCATCCTTGGAAATACTCAAAACCCAGGTGGACATGGGCCTGAGAAGTCCTCCTCTAGCTGACTCTGCTCCAAGCTAGGGGCTGGACTAGATCATCTCCAGAGATCTGCGATATTCCAAGAATATTAGTATTGAAAGTATCAGATTGATTTCTCTGGTATCAATGAGTTTGAAGCAGATTTATTTTAAACATTTTATCAGGAAACATTAAATACTATTTAAATAAAGTTTTTAAAAATAATTATTTAAATATCTAATCTCTTCAAATTAACAATAAGGGCTTAATATAAAGGGAGATTGGAAAGGGTTTAGTAAATTAGTGTGTGAAGTGACACGTTAATAGCTCTGCAGATCATTAAACAACACATTTATTTGGCAACAATTAATTTAACCAACTAACCCAACCTGTTTACAGGGGAAAAAAAAAATGTAGGCCATATTTTGGTGAATAAATTCCATTACTGAGCTTTTCCACAATGGAGAGGCAAAGAAATCCATGACTACACAGGGAACTATTTCAAGTCTCAAGGCAGGTAACCATAGGGTCTATCAAAAACCTCTTGCTCTCTCTTCCTAAGAAATCTTCATGAATCTTATCATATTTCTTGGAACACAAAAGCCAAACATACAGTAACTTCTAAAGGGAAGAATATTGAAAATTTCAGCTGTTTTAATATCACTGGCAAGGCTAAAGATGCAACCATTCCATAGAGAAGTGTTTTTGTAGAAATTTAAGACAGACATTAAAAGAACATTCTTGGAAACCCATTATTTGCTCCCCACATAAACATAATTCCCACTGATTTTGGTAAATAAATATTGATCTTTGTTTGGATATCTATTGAGATTAATTCAGTCAAGAACTAAGTATTGACCAAAACAAAGAGGAGGTCAATACTCACATGGAAGGAAAATATATCTTCATCTTTGCTGAAAACAGAAGCCAATAGGCTAAATATTTGCCTTAATTTATTTATCCTTTGTAACTCCTGGAGATCCCACTAGTGTGCATAAAATAAAAAAATCTTCTCTAGTACATGTCAGTTAACTTATCAGCTGAAATGAATCCTATTTGAGCTATGTCAAGAGAAGATAAGGCTATTAAATTCATCCTACCACCACTGTAAGACCGAGCAGTTGAGATTAACTGCTCTCCAGAAGTACTGCAAGTTTTCTTTTTGCTGCTGCTGATACTTTATGGGGTAACATATAATCTCAGTGTTATTAAGAACTATTCCGCAAACTCTACAAACGAGAAAAACTATTGAAGGAATAAAATATAGATGTGTTCCCCCTTCTACATAGTCTTTTTCAGTAGAACATGCTGTTGAAGAGGTTATATATGCTTAAAGTCTCCACCAGATAAATCGTGTAAGATGGACTGAATGACCTCTAGATACCCTTTCCAACCTGTATTACTCTACAATTCTATCAAGGATGCCATGAAAAAAATCCCGTTTTATTACACACTTCAAGCAGTGTTCAACAGCTAAATAAAGACCCATTCAGCGGCTCTATGACAAGACTAGTTATTTTAAATCAGAAAGAAAGCTGCATTACTTTTACTCTTAATTTTTTCTTTTGCATAATTGTAACTTGAAGTTCTTCCTGCATCTAAAATCTTTTCTAATTAGGAACAGAAGGGTTGCATTTAGTGTAGACAAACACTGTGTTTACTGATATTTGAGTCATTTTCCCTGCAATTTAATCTGACCTAAATATGTAGCCTACAGTGACAAACATTATAAATGAGCAATAGGTGACATTTTTATGACATCTTATATGGAACATTTTATCATTATCTATTCTGGGTATTATATAAATTAAGTATGCATTAATCTAGCACATCACACTGGAAAACCTCGTATGGTGTGTTTAGAATGCAACCTTTCACACATTAATATGTCTAAAACACATTTCCCATGGAGAAGGTCTTTGCTGAAAAGTGGATGTTGCATAGTAGGAGAACACAGAATACATTTTTCATTAAAAAATTATTTCATTAGGAATAGAAATGTTCATACTGCTGGAATGCTGCTTCACTGGAAAAAGGATGTGCCGTTTAATGAAAACACAACTTGCTTAAAAGCTAATCTTCTAAGATAGGTCTTTTTTCTCTGTTTCACTAAAAATAATCCCTTACATATTTCATTTGGATAGCCTTCCATCTTTGTCACTTTTTTGGGGGATGAGGAAAATAACCGTAGAGATTGACATTTTAATTTCTACCTGTCAAGAATGAAATATCTGAATGAGCACACACTCCAACAGGGCAGGGGAAACTCAGCTGAGATCTTAACACTGGCTTCAGGTGTGGAAAGAGGACCTGGAAAAAGTCTCTCATGATACACACTGAGGAAAAGCTCTTTCACTTAGTATGGGTGGGTATCTTATTCTTGTAAAAATAGGTAAACTCTAAAGCAGAAGTGGGAACAAAATAAATTATTCCTGTGGTACTGAATGACGATTATGCCAGAATCAAGGTAGGTTTTCACAATATTAGCTAAATTTTTATTTCGCTGTAGATCTCCAATCTCTCTCCTCAAAAATACTACAGGAAAATCCATGTTTATTCATAAAGTCGAGCTGTAAGTCAAGGAGACATCTTGCTCTTATTATATAGAACAAGGAAGTTCGTTTAGAGTCTAATTCAAGTATCCAGAACCTGTTTCTCTTATGACTATACAGAAAGAATGAGGATATTAACTTCCACATGCTAGTATCATCTTTTATGAACACCTGTCTCCCTTTGGGGATTTGCTGACCTCTTAATAAAATGCATTTCTTCCTTGAATATTTCTCATATATATTCCTGTAATAAAAGCAGGATGGGTAAAAATAAAAACAATTTTTTTACTCTCTTCAGTTTTTATGAAAAAAGAAAAAGCTATCTTTGCCCTTTCTAGAAGTGGATTGGGAAAAATGTAGAGGAAAAATAAAATGGTGACAGATGTTTGCTACTAAGAAACTAGAGCAAGGGAATTTAAGCGTTGGAAGTAAAAATCATCCAGCCAGTTAGAAGCAACATATGAAAGAAGGCCACTACATCACAGTAATCAGAATTCTTAAAAAAGTCTAACTGCAGAGTATGTAGTCCAGCTTTTAAAAAAGCTAACTCTAGATTTTCACATTTACTGGCTACTAATCAAAATTATGCCTATCACTGTGATTACGTATTATGATTTAGAAAACCCAGAACTATCGCTGTGTGTCAAGAAAGAAGTATTTGTGAGGCAATAACTATGTCCAAATGTTCCAGCTCTCAGTTTGACATAGTTCCAGAGGTTATTTCATGATCAGGCATGACCAGTAACAAAACTCCATGCATAGAGAGACTGTAAAACACTAGAAATATGTTTTAGAGATGTCAAGTGAACACTGTATGAAATAGGTTTAAAAGAACTAGGGTTACCAGTGTCAGAAATGAGTTGAAGAGAATGACTGATATTCAAGGAAGTCCCATTTGTTGCTTCTATCTCACTTATAAAGCAAATGCTTTCTACAAAACTTGGCAAAAAGAAAGTAATTCTTAAATACAGCAATAATTGATCTACTATGTTTTGATTCCTCACAATCTGTGTAAGAGCTAGAGCACTGAGATAATGTACTAGGAACAATGAAAACTGATTTTAAATGCTATGAAGACAACCCTTCCTCACCTTACCTCTGCAGATTTTAGGGAGTATGATAATCAGTGCTTTTGAAAGAAAAGTCTTTGCAATTTTTCATTCTTTGTGGATGAGGAAGAAGTGCTCACGTCAATTATTTCTGGAGGAGTTAGTAATGACAATAGGTGAGCAATATAATCATGAATTGGTACATTCTTGCACAAAATCATGTTGCTTACCGTACATTTATAAATGTCAAGTGCAGTCCTGCCTCAGATGTATTTCAACACTGGGAAATAGGAGAGATTTTGTATTCGTTTATTGGAAAAGTTTAGTGATTGGGTTAGAAAACTCAGTTAAGCTGCAAATTTAGTTATTG
Organism: Coracias cyanogaster; assembly: GCA_033124195.1. Lineage (NCBI taxonomy): Eukaryota > Metazoa > Chordata > Aves > Coraciiformes > Coraciidae > Coracias > Coracias cyanogaster. The sequence continues at coordinate 1,837 of JAVSBS010020207.1, read as the reverse complement.
GATGAAGAAGCTGCTTATTGATGTAGACATGAATAGACAGGCAGACAAATAGTTACCCCTTGAAAATGAAAGGTTTCCAAATCCTTGCTAAATTGTATTTCTGATTACCAGAGGAGAGAAAGGAGTTTTCATGGGCATGGCTCCAGCTCTGTAATCATAAAGTCGATTCTAACTGAAGGGGTGTGGAAGGGAATAGTCCAGGACTCACACTGTAACTGGCAGAAGTGCCAAAAGGGAATTCCCTCCACTGAGGGCCACCAGACTCTAGTCCCTTATTTCTCCACACTGGCAGACAGCTTGGCAGAGCTCCACTAACCTCTGTTTGCAGAGAAAGGTAATTTTGACACTGGAAGGAGAAGTTTCTGTCTAAAACTCTTCTACAAAAACAGCCTTAAAGACAAGAGTTCTATTTCTCTGAAGAATCTGGATAACTCCCACTATTTTAAACAGAGCTTTTCAAATTGATAAACCGCAATTCCAGATACTACATTAAAAGATTTAAGACCTCCAACTCAAATCATCAAGGAAATAATCAAGTCTGAAGTGACAGAAGTATGCTGACTAAAGGTTGTAGTAGTACAGAGACATGTTCCTTAAACAGAAATTAAGAGCAGGAACCCAACTTAGCTGTTCTGATCAATCTTCCACAGGAGTGCATCCTGATGGAGGTCAGATTCACTAGGTCAGAATAGATTTTCTGAATACCTCACTTTACTGCATCTCACCATTTCCAACAGTGAGTAAGTCATACTAGGATTTAGTCAAGTTCTCTAGGTTCAACAGACTGACTAGTTTTATCATGTATATAATTCCAGAAAACTATATCAAAAATTACCACGGTAAAGTCACATTGACAAGATAATCACTGGTGTAACTCCATCAAGCTCAAAAGAGATGAACCACTTATTTTCCCCTATGAGTATCTAAGTGATTCAAAAAACAGCATTATATTGCAAAACTGCACATACAACTCATTCTATACAAACCTCCAGTAACATACACCTTGATCAAGAGCAAAGAGTCCTGTCAGAGTGGAGTTTCAGCATTCCTCTAAAGAAAGGAGTTGTTTGCCTGGGGTTGAGAGTATCCATGGAGCCACTGCATTAAAGTTTATGGGATTACACCAGAAATTAATTTGGTCTTCAGCATTCAGAGTGTAAACAACGGCATTATTAGCATGTTCAGACCTCTCTAGTCTTAATGAACTGATCAGATTATTTTATTCACAGGCTTCACAATGATGAGGATCATTATGTATTGTCAAAAGATTCAGCACATAACATTCATAACGCTGAAGCTTCGCTGAAGTATCCTAATGTTATAGGCTGATAAATTAAGCAGCCGCGGAATTCTCATTAAGGATGTCAAGCTGAATTGCTGTGTGTTTTGCCTTAGTTAATGGGTTGGGTGACCAACAGCAATTCACCACTGACAGCACAGGCAGATCATCTTATTAAGGTAGCTGAATGGAGTTGTTAAAAAGGTACCAAGCAGTAAAAAGCTGTTAGGTTTGAAGTGTGCTCCTTTGAATTACAGAATATAAATACTCTCAAAGTTTCTTTCACTTACTTATAAAGAGACAGACACATACAAGTGAGAAAAACATATTTATAATGACTAATACAAAAGAGAAGTCAATTCTTTCCCGATTTTGGCCAAGTGTGATGCACATTGCTTCTCTTTTATTGGTTTCAGGCACTGAACCCAGGCCCAGAACCTCCCATTACTCATTTGTCCTTACAGGTAAATGTCAAATGTCACCAAACATCTGTATTTCCCTTTTTTTTCAGGCAAAGCCTCTCATCCCTCATGTCTGTTAATGCTTTATCCTAACTTT
>JAVSBS010020203.1:32457-47883 GCA_033124195.1 Coracias cyanogaster | reverse complement strand
GGCGCGGGGGCGCCCGTTAGCCGCTGCGTCACGGGCGGGGGCTGCCGGCGGCGGGGAGGGAGCGAGGGGGGCGGCGGGGGCGGGCGGCGCTGCGGGCGGGGGATCCCGGCGCTCTGCTCCCGGCCGGGGCGCCCGGCGGTCGCTGCTGGCTCTCCCCGGGCACAGATCTTGGGGTTAAGTCATGATCTTCCCCCACCATCTTTTTTTTGTTTTTTTAATAACGTGATATTTCTGTTTTAACGGAGGACAGGCTTGCAAAGCGCCATCAGAACAATTGTCTTCAGAGCTCTCTCGGCCTAACGTGCGGCTGCATAGGCGCGCGTTTGGGAAGGAATAACTCGTGTTCTCGCATGAAGCTGCTTATTTTAACGTTGCTGTAGTGTAGGGCCCTGAGCGCGGCCCTCGCCCTGCTAACGCAGGAGAAGGTCCTTGCGCGGAGCTTGGGAAAAAACGTATTTTATTTCATCTCTTCCAACTTGCCAGAATACCGTGCAAAATCATTTTGAGCGTTTTACAGCCTGCTCTGGTCGTTTCCTTCAGCTTCTCTTGTCTAGAACTTTTAATAGAACAGGATAACGGGAAGCTACTCGGGAAAAATTGCCTTCAGTAGCGCAAATATTTTTTTATTTTCCCCTGATAAAATCTTACTTGCGGTGCTTGTTTTCCAAGAAAAAATGATCTGACTTTCATGCAAGTTAAATTTTCTGTTGAAAGAAGCCTGCTATTGAGCAGCTCCAGTTATGTGTAAAATCTCTTAAGGGTTTGTTTTTAACTACTAAAGAATTACATTTGACTTTATATACAGAGCGATACCAGTACTTTTATGGAATGTTATTCCTGTTTCCAGTGATAAAAAAACATCAGCCTTGGAGTCTTTCAAAGAAAATGTTTTCTCTTGTCAAACAGTTTTCTCAAGATCCTGCTTCCAGTGTTGTAAATCTGTTATGCCTTACAGGACTGCTCTGGGTGAACCTGCTTTAGCAGGAGGGTGGGACTAGGTGATCTCCAGAGGTTCCTTCCAATGATTACCATTCTGTGACTGTATACCAGATATTTCTGTCATAGCTTCAGGGTGATCGTGCTTGAAAAATTAAATTTGCTTGTCCTTAACAAGTAGCTTTTAAAAGAGAAGCGGGGTGTGTGTAGCGTGTCGTAGCGTCTTTGTGTAAATGTACTTGCTATACACTTTTAGAATGGCAGAGTGCAACATAACGGTGGATTTTTTGTATTTCATGCTTTAAAGCCTTGAGCTTTCAAGCTGTATATGTCAGAAGGTATTTTTGAATCACTGCAGAAAATGAAACTCGGCAATACATAGTTAAATAATACATCATTGTTTTGGTAATACATCACAACTTAAATGAGAGGTAAAAATAAACATTTTAAACTGTTTTGAGAAATGTATTTCAAATTGATTGCATAATTTATATAAACTATTCTCATTATTCTAATGAAATAATGTTTCATTTCTAGTATCCTATCTGAGGAAATAGTTTTATATTAGAGGCTCAAAGTAAATGCTTAAGCAAGTGTAAAAATCTCTTTACTTAAAAAGTCACACTTCTTGCCTGTGTAGCATTTGATGTTTAAACATCAAAATACTTCTGTCAGGAGCTGGCAATCCCTCTCTTTAGAAGAGGCAGGCGCAGTGATAATAAAGTGATTAATATTCCCTGGTAATGGATGCCAGAATCAGAGTGTAGATTTGTTTTTTGCTTCTAGAATGTCTGAAATCATGTACTGCTTCAGCTCAGCAGCTGGCTGCTGGCCCACGTTTTGCTGTCCTGTGCTGTCCAGGCAGAGGGAGTTGGTAGGAGCTGAGCAGTGACCAGGTCTAAGCCGCTGCGGCCGTGCCCACTCACAGCTGCCCTCGGGTGCGCGAGCTGCCTGCACACCTTCGGCTCTGCTGCCTCTCCAGCAGGATTAGGCTGAGGAGTTTGCTCCTTAAGTTTGGTGATGGTAATGGTCTCTCCCTGGACACCATCTGCTCTGGGCATTCCTTAAAACATTGCATGTGTATTCTTGCAAGCTTATGCATTGGCTTTAATGTATGGGTTTTGTTTTAAAATAAAACTAAAAAGATGCTGGTTTTGAAGTGGGTTGCTTCTCTCACAGTGTAATTTGGCTTCATTTATAGTATGGGATGTTGATCTTTCCTTGCTATTGCATGTCAGTCAAGAGTTTTGGGTGAAAACATTCTCAGCATAGGTGGAGTCTTTGAGAAACAGTGTTATTAAATTCTGAGGAGTCTTAGTTGGCACATGTGAAGCTGTTTGTTTTCCTGAGTGTAGGGCTCAGCTGAATTGGCATGTGTTTCCACACAAAAGTGAACAGCACATTCCTGATAATCAGGGCAATTCTTCCAGTTTCAAGTGTTGTAATGGACAGCATGCAGATACGAGGAAGATCCAACTTGTCTCAATATTCTTGTAGCCCAGTTTCTTTATTACTCTTTTCCTGTCTGCATTTTGACTTGTACCCTCATCCTTGGTCATCCCCATGATTTTGCGCTTCCCGTGCTCTTTTGTTGCTCCTGTGTATGCCTCTGACATACCATAGCATACCAGGCCAACCTTTGTTTGCCTTTCCTTGCCACTGCACAGCTCTTACACATTTCTGCAGCTCAGCAGCATGCTTTCTGCTCTTTCTGCAGTAATAGGCGGGCAGTTTGGTTTTTTTAATCTCTTCTGTTCTGCAAGGAGGGCGGTGCACCTGGTAAAGAGAGCATCAACTGGGTGGCCTGTTCTTGTGCCACAAAAGATCCCAAAAGATGGAAGGAAGGTTTCTGCATTGATCCCTGAGAGGGACCATGATCCTGACAGATGGATCCTTTTCTGGAATCTGAGAATTCAGCTCTGAAATGCAAGTTCTTGTGAACAGAGATGTGCATAGGTACTGTTCTGAGGATGGAGTGAGGAGTCTGAAGGAGATGCCTGCCCCAGCCTTTGACACATGGACACCACATTTTTGGGGGAGGATGGGAAAGGAGCCTTACAACCCATCATGGTAGTGGGGTTTATGGGGTTCTGCCTTAAGTCTGTAACTTCATCTACCCTTAGTTGTATTTACTTAAGGGAATATGGTTTTGATCCTCTCACTCTGTGCTATGTGTGACAGAATTGTTGATCCGTTACTCAAAACCAGAATTGGACTAAATTAATGAATGCCTTCCAGTGACTCAGTCTGCTATTTTTTTTGAGTTACACTACTTTTTCAATTGTATACTGGGGTTGTGCTTCGCTCCACCAAGATAACACTTCTTAAATAAATGAAGTCCTCAGTTTTGAAGGGAATTTACAGTTCCAGCAGGTTCTGCAGTAGTCAAAGTTGACATCAGAGTTGTACCTACAACTACTTCGTGCTTCCCCCAGTCTCTATTTTACTGTCTGATGAACGTTTTCCTGTACGTACACTTCTTGGGGGGAAAATTGTGTTATCTGCTTAATTATCATTGGCTTAATTTCTAATCAGAGACTTGTCTAGAATTGGAAAATGGCTCTGTATTTGCAATTTAGTTGATGTTGCCTGTATTTTAAGTATGTTGGTACTGAGCTAACATAGTGTTACACAGAGTTTCTTAGAAGTATTTGGATGTATTGTTTTTCAATTTACATTTGTAATGTTTTTTTTTTCCTTTTCAATTCAGGGTAAAGGTTGGCAGTTCAGCAGGCTGTCCATCTAGTTCTGAAATACAAGCATAGACTAAAATGCTGCTGTTAACTCTCACGGCTAATACTGATACCTCTGTAATGTAGTTAGCAGATTACTAATTAACTCATAACCACACAAAGCAACCCACTCAAAATTCCCTGTTTTGTTGGCAGTGTCAGCAGATTTGCAGGATTTGATGGGGCACAGCCAGAATTCATTGCTTTGGTGATGTAAATTAGACACTTCTGTGATTTCTTGACAATTAAGAGAGTTAGAACTCTGTTTGACACAAAAGTAAAACATTGATAGAAACAGTTGGTCTCAATTTCTTTCAGACTTTTAACATTTTAGTATTCTCTTATTTGCCCAGTGTTCCTTGTTTATTTAAAACACACACTGATCTAAATGGAGGTTTCAGGATTTAAGGATTAAGCAGCCTCCTGAAGTACTTCACAAGTTAAGTTTCTTTTTTTGTTGTTTTACTGCAGATAGGAATTACTGCTCATTTCTAGGAGTAAATTGAATGAAATTCTGACATGCCTCATTTGGATGCCTTCTTTATGTAGGCAATATTTTGTGTGTGTATATATTTGTGTGTATGTATTTGTGTGTATATATATTTTTTCTATCTATACATATATTTACTATCAAGTGTGTGTATATAGATATATATACACAAACACACTTGGTAGTAAAATCAAACCCCCCAAAACACAAGTTCCTTTGTTAAGTGTTTTAAGCCTGTTTTTTCACTCAGTGACTTACAGGGGTAAAATCCACTTGCAATAAAATCTAGTGCTTCATCTCACTAAGGTGTGCTGAAAATTATTTTGTTTGTGGTTTGTTCAGATTTGTTAATCGCATTTAAAGTTTTTCAAGTACAAAACAAAATCGGATGACCTACCATAGTTTCAACTTTTCTCTGATGTCAGGCCCAACATTCAGTTTAAGTGTGCACATTATTTATCCTTGCTTTTTTGACTACTAAACCAAAAATAATTTATTACCAGTAAGTCTGGAAAAAATAAATGGGTTGTTCTTTTTTTAGAAAAGAAGGTATGCTTGAGCATTGATAACAGAAGTTTGGCTGAGAGGGAAGAAATGTGTCTTTACTTTGAGCAAGGAATGCCAAAATTTGAGTGGAGAGAAACTTTGTGACTTGTTTTGGTAGGTGAGTTGGGTTGTTCCTGTTGCAGCAGGCCTGCAGGCCGTTCCAAATGATGCATGGGAGTTTTCAGTCACAGTTGAACTTGATGGTGGGGGTACAGATTATATGGCCCTTTCTCATGCGATACCTCTACGGCAGCGTACCAAGAGTAACTGTCTGGTTAGCGCATTGATCATTGATTAGGTACCCTGTTTGAACTTTAATAAAGCTTTCAGAATCCTGACCTCTGTACCTCTGCAAACTGTGGGGATCTCTGTGCTGTGTGGATCTCAGTTGCTGGTTACCTTCCATGCAGGATTTTTGGAATTGAATCTCTTGGAAGACTCCCAGACTCACAGCTTCTCTGGCTCCAGAAGCTGTGCTGGTCATTGGAGTGGTTACTTAGCAGCAGTGGGGTTGTAATAGTGTGGCCCAAGGCAAATGTGATACCGAACTAGGCGTTTGCTGGTGAAGTGCTTGTCCCAGAGCTGCTGCAGGAGTTTAATCAGCTTGCCGTCAGCACTGCTGACAGTTAATACACTGATGGTATTACTCTCATCTCCACTGATTAACCAGTAATTTCTTCTCTAGTATGTTCAAGGAACGTGAAGTTAGCAGTCATATTTGGGATCAGCCTGACTCTTTTCCACTTACATAGGATGTATTGATGGTGGGTGGCTTTCAGATCCGCATGTATTTTTTGTAAGTGCCATACCTTTGAAAAATCATAGCGTCATTACACTCCCACAGTGTGAAATTGTACACAGACATGTAATCTTGTAAAATTAGTTGGAGTAAGGATTTGTAAACATTCTTTATTTGCACTGGTTAATCCTGTGGGTTTTTTTTTTTTATAAATTGCAATCATTGATCTCTTGATATTTTTAACATTCACAGTTTTTAGATGGGATTCACAATGTAAACTGAAAGTATGATGATGGCTTTGGGGGAAAAAGACTGCTGGAACAAAGTAATAATGTGGTTCACTCTGCTCATGAAGTCAGAGGAACTGTGCTTGGTTATGGCAGTGATAAATTGGATCTTGCATTTATAAGTTATTTCTGAAGAGATACCAAACCCTGGCAGTGAATTAGTCTTGAACTGGATTATAATCAGGATGTATCTCTGGTGGAACAGAAAGGTTAAAATACTGCAAAAAGAGTGAAAAGGAGCCTTGACTGCAGACCTCTGCTTTGGGCAACACGAGTCTCTGCAAGTTAGCTGTGCTGCCACTCAGAGTGTATACATCATGCTTATGCGGATGACAGTACTGTCAGCCTTGATTAGGTTCTTCTCCAGGGCAAGGGTTAGAGCCTGTGTTCATAGTTTGCAACACTTCTTTGTTATCTGGAAAATAATTGTGTAATTTGCTATTAAATTGCATACCTTATCCCTCTATCTGAATCCAGCTGTTGTTACTAGATTCTTTAGTAAAGGTTTTTGTTTTGTATTACATCCTTGTTTTCATTTTATACAGTGGATGATTAATGTGATGGGAATTGCTGTTTAATTATGTTTTGCCTTTACAAGAAACTGGAAAAAATACAAGAAGAGAAGTTAAGATTATAGGAGAAAGCAGGCAGAAATTTTTTGCACAAAGACCAAGAAGGCTGTAATGTATATTAATTTTCAGTTGAAATGTATTTAGCTAGAATGTTAACTGTGGATGCTAATTTTGATTTTTCACAAATGTTTATCAGATTAATTTGGGGAAATTACTGATATTCGTAATCATATCACAGAATGGTGGGGTTGGAAGGGACCTCTGGAGATCATCTTGTCCAACCCCCCTGCCAGAGCAGGGCCACCTAGAGCAGGTTACACAGGAAGGCATCCAGGTGGGTTTTGGATGTCTCCAGAGACAGAGACTCCACCACTTCTCTGGGCAGCCTGTTCCAGTGCTCTGCCACTCTCAAAGTAAAGAAGTTCCTCCTCGTGTTTAGATCCATTGCTAAGGATCATAATGCAGCCAATACTTAATTCAGAAAAACATTAATTATGTTACTGACATACTTGATCTGATTTGGGGTCCAGCTTTGTCAATCATGGGAATGCAGTTTCCTAAAATTCCTTAGTGCAAGTTTCAGTATAGTGGTGTTACGTGTCATTTGCCATTTCCGATATTTGGATTGTTTTTTATTTATTGTTGTTATAAGTTTTATAAAATTACAACAGTTTTGTGTATTTAGAAGTGTATAAAAAATAAAAGTGATGTTTCTTTTCAAATAAAATAAATTGATATTATTTCAAACTTCTCAGTGGTGTCTGCACAAGGAGAGTGAACAATCACAAGGTTGCTCAATGTCTGGAGTAACGTTTTTCCTATCTGTCTTTCCCAGTTCTTTCTTCCTGCACATTCTAGATGACATTTTATAACTAAGTTTTCTTCCATGACTGCTTTTAGAAACTTTATTCTATTTCCTGTTAATCATCCTCTAAGCAGCATAGTTTTTTTCTCTTAAGGAGTTTCTGCTGCTGTCAGTGCAGGTTTTTTCCTCTGTCCAGCAATGCAGTGGTGTAGTCATTCCTTAAATGGCAAATTCCTGCTATTTTTCAGCCTTTAGTTGCCACGTTCTACACTACATGGAGTCTTTTCTCAGCTGCCGGAGTTACCAAGTACCCCAAAATCCTGCCCTCTACGAGCTCCTGCTTTCCTTTTCAGTTGTTGAAGTCCCACCAGTTGTTTCATAGTTGTTGAAGTCCTAATTTTCAGCAGAGTCCTGTTACCAATTGCTAGATTGAGTTTACATAAAAACTTCTCTTTTTAATATTGCATTTTTTCTCGAAAACAAATGACAGCATCCAAAAGATTCTATTTGTTTGTGTATTAGTGGAGAGGAGATGTAGATAGACAATTTGATCAAGTCTTAAAAAAAAATCCTTCATTTTTAACCAACCTCTCCCCTCCCCCTGTATCCCTCTAATTTCTGAGTGTTGAGAATTTAAAGCATGCTTGAGTTTGCAGTTTTTTCTGTTCAGAGAATTTGGGGATAGTGGTTTGGTTTTCTTTTACTAAAAAATCTCTGCACTTACGTACCCTGCTGGGTGGCATATTTTATTATGGGCGTTTACATTGGTGGTGCAGCTTTTGTAAAGTATAATCAAGTCAGCAACATGTATCGCTAACTGCTTTTGCTTTGTAACTAACAGTGCAAGACTTGTGTCAGCATCACTGGCTGTTGCTTCCTTCTATTAGACACCGTTTTCAGTTCAGAGGTTTTTCAATCTAATCATCTTCTGTCTCGGACTGTGGGTTGTTTTTTTTTTTTTTTTTTTGGAAAGTCTTTTAACCATCTTAAAGAATGGTGAGATTTTTCTCTGCATGAATACCATAGGAGTATTTTGGTGACTAATCATTTCAGGAATGCAGTATGAATTACTGTCCTTGTGAAAGAAAGTCTTTGCAAATATCATTAATGTGCCTTTGAAAACTGCAACTTGTGTATGATCTGTGAAGATCTGCAAGAGTTCACAAAGTCAAGACTCAAGTTTTCACTTCAGTGAGTACCTCCTAAGCCTGTACTTGTATCTTTTCTGTAGGCCAGCTCTTGAGATTAAGCAGAGTACACAGACATCAATCTCATTGTGTAGCCCACCCCCCCCCCCAGTGTTCGTGTGTCTTCCTCAAAATGGATGCTTTCAGCTGCTTTTTTACTATGAGGTGGGTGAAGGAAATCTTTCTCTCCCAGGTTCTTGTTGACAAAATTCCTGGCAGACAAGAGGTTTACAGAAAAAGCTAGTGATGCAAATGCACAGGAAGAAAAACATTAAGGTAGATTAGGGAAAGAAGCTGATGTGATTTGGATTGGAAGAGAGATGAAGACAAATTTGTTGGAAACAGGAGAAAGCAGCATATAAGCCAGTTAGCAGAAAAGAAGGGCAAGAGGGTGACTAAGACTGAGGTATGGGGGAAGACTTGAGTTTGAGAAAAACAGACTGGTTTCAAAAAAGTGAGGCAAATGAATAAAAATGTGGTAGATGACTAGATTTGCAGGGTAAACAATGTATCAACAGCATGATTATACCGTTTTAAATGTATGCAATATCAAAATTTCTGGATATCATAGAGCGGTTTTAAATTGGAAGGGAGCTCCAGAAGTTGCCTACTCTGGCTCTGATAAGGCAGGTGTGATTAGACCAGGTTGGCCAGGGCTGTGTCAAGTTGAGTCTTGAATGTTTACAAGGATAGGGAGTCCATAACCTTTCTTGGCAATCTATTTCTGTGTTTGAGCACTCTTACAGAGAGGGGGAAAAAAAAAGTAACGCTGTAGCAGCAATACCCATTTCTCTACATTGCTGGCCAACTTGAGATCTTTCCTCATCCTCTTCCTCATAGCTTGTAGCCCTTGACTGGTTAGCCTGTCTTATCCCCTGGGCAGGAAGAGAAGAAGCTGAAAGTGAGCAGCACATCCACTTTTGGCCAAGGTTATTCCTCCCTGCACAGCAGAGTAACAGAGAAAAACTGCTGCATCACCAAAGAGTGTGTGAAAGCTGTTTGGGAGGGTCCCTGTGCTACAACCTGCATTTCAGGGGAGCTACTTCAAAGAGCACCTTGAGAGAAAGGCAGGAAGGTGATAGACAATGGTGTGATGGTCATGTAGAGGAGACATGTAGAATTAAGAGAATAATTGGGAACTAGCTGCAGAAAGAGTTGATGTGGATGTGAGAGTATTTTAGATTATTCTAACAAGAAGCATGGGATTATACTTGGGAAGAGAGATGTGCTGGAAATTTGGTACCATGATAGGACTGTCTGAAGAAGGAAAGTGGTACTTCAGGGAGAAGGAATGGAGCTAAGGATAAGAAACTAGTGGAAGGACAGAGAATTGGGAAGAGGATATGTTGGAAGGGGTAATTTTAAAGGAGTTGGAATTGGAAGAAAACAGTGACACAGTCTGTGTATGTTGCAGCACATGATCATCCAGATCATCTGCAGTAGAAGAAAGCAGTGAACTTCACTCTTCTGCGTGCAGCACTTCACTCTGACTTTTTTGGTGTGTGATAACTATTAGTCAGCCACACTACAATAGCAAACACGGTAAAACAGTGTAAGCAAATACTTTTGCTTCTTTGGCCTTTGAATTATCTTGCATTAGATTTTTCTTCCAAAATAGCCATTGACCCTATACACAGTTGGTTTCGCTCTGACTCTTTGAGGACTTTGCAGTTGTCCGTGTTGAATGGCTTCCTCTCTACTTCCCTTAAGTTGAGAGGAGGCGTAAGCTCTGGAGGAAGGATGCTATTCTATTTTAAAGGCAGATATATACTAAATATGGTGGCTGCTTCTTAAAAGATGCTTTTTAGAGAGAGAATACTCTAAAGTAGACCTGAACTGAAAGGCCTTTGAGATGCAGTCCCTGCTGGAATTGTTTCAGAATGTAGCTCTGGTCAAAACTGGTGGTTGTGTAGCCTTTCTTCTCTGATGTGTGAAATGGTCTAGGTGCATTGCAGCCTACTTCCGTGAGGTGTCCTGAAAATTCAATGAATGGAAAACATTGACAATACAGAACACTGTGGGCAGTTAAGAGTACAGTGAACCTCTGTGCATCACTAGCATCTAATCCCATAATTACTTAATTTAACTTGTTACAAGTGGGCATTACCTCCAGAGAAGCAGTCCTTGCAAAGTGGTTCAGAGTGAAACACTTTTTGGTGCTAGTTTATTTTTTTTAACTGCATCAGTTTTGTGATCTCATTTGCTGCAGTCAGTGAATGCTGAGGGTAGGGCCACTTCACTTCAGTGCCTGTGTAAGCTGAGCCTGGAGCTACAGTATGTTGTCCCATTTTTGGTTTATGAGCAAAGTGCCAAATAAGTGTTTTGTCCCTCTTTTGAGATGGAGGATAAATGAGTAATAGGGAAAGAAGTTACTAGTCCAAAGTGACTAACATGGAGATGGCAGAGGAAGGAGTTGAACTGAGGATCTCTTATATCCTCTTACAATTCCTTGTCACATAAGTTATAGTATCCAAAATAATGTAGCTAGTTAATTTTCTTCAGGAACATCCAGTATAAATGCAATTAGTCTGGATGACTTCTCTGCACTGGCTCCTTTTGTGGTGTTGTACTACATCTCTTTGAGAGACCTCATTTTCTATTAAAGCTTCTTTCCTTGAAAAGGATGCTGGGGACAAGAACTTCCCTTCTTCCCTTGGATGTTAAAAAATCTGTCACACCTCTTTTGAATTATATTTTCATTTCTGTCTTAACTATATTTTCTTTTTGATGCTCAGAGTTGCTCTAGGTTCAAATTCTCAATTACTAGACTATATTTTAATCTCCTGAATGTTCCAGATAGATACTATGCAGGATTTTAATCTTGGGAGGCATACTTCTTACTGAGTTTTGAACTGATCATAAGTAGTGGGTGTTTTGTTACATGCTTTTCAATGTAGCGCATGAAAAAACTTGCTCTTTTTTACATGAGGCTTAAAACCTTTCTAAAGCTACCCCTCCCACGTTCTTTATTAAACTGTATCTATTCCACTAGCCAGGTTCTTAACAGTTATCCAGGCTGTCAGTAATATTCTCATACATGCTGTGAGAGCCTGGAACTCTTGTCTGAGACAAATTGAAACCTTTCCCGACACTGGATTGGGACACATGCCAAGGTGATTTAGACCCCAGGTTCAATTTCAAGAGGTAATGGGGGTACTTGGTATAACATCACATTAAAGGTTAGCAGAGCTTGGACCGCAGCAGCTCATGTACTTTGTGCCCTGGGGTTAAAGCACTTCAGGTGGCAAAAGCAGCTGAGCTGCCACTGGCCTATGGGTTGGCTTTTTCTCTGCTGAGACTAAGAAACTTGGGTAGCTGCCCGCTTCTCTAGGAAGTAGAGTCTGGTTTAAAGTCACTTGGATGCATTTGGGAAATACTATTCTGTTATAATTTTCAACTACTAAACTAGTTTACCAAACCTTTTAAATACCACCGGCATGATGGGAGTACCTAAGTGGTCTAATTTTGTTTTCATTATTCTTCCGTTTTAATGCAAGCACGAGTTTCTTAGTGGTCTTCAAGACTGTTGATGAGTAGCTCATTCAAGGGCAGATTTCTGGGTTGTAGAGGTCAAAGTATTTTACTTATTTAGAAATGTAATCATAAGTACATTATAAAGCCTAGATTATTCTTCTAAGCCTTGAATTATAAAACAGCAGGTCATAGAACCATACTAAGACTAAAAGCTTTGATTGTTTATCTTTTGTGAGATTATCCAACTGCTTCTTATTGTAAGGAAAACTCTTGACTATCAAGAGATTGAGTTGGGGGAAAATTTGCTTTAATGCTCAGTAGCCTAGATTGCAATTCCAGGTAGGTTTTTAAAAATTATTTCATCCACATTGAAGTGCATGTTATGTGAATTAAATGGTCTGTAGAACTCAGTGACTCTTTTTTCTTTGTTTAACGATGGCTTTTTTGGTTTTGTTTTCTTTTCCTGTGGTGAAAGCCAACAACTAAGTTAGTGGAAGGCAATGTTATGTATTTCCTTTATAGCTTCTTAATGAACTAATACTGAAAATCAGTAATAGCCTTCCAAATTCAGTAGACTTCTTAATCTTCCATACTGAAACATGCTCAGGTGAAGAATCAGTATCCAAAGGAATGGCTCTGTCTGGTTCTATGAGATATGTGCAGAGTTGTGATGGTCACTAGTCGCTATCCTGTTGTCTGATTAATACATTTTATCATGAGATACTTTATTATTTTCAAGGAGGGATTTTAAAATTATTTTTTTAATAGAAATCTTCCTGGAAAATTCAGGGAAATAGTTGGATCATTCAGTCAGACCTAGGAATGAAGAGTGTGTTTACCAGTGCATGGTAGATTCTTAACCTCTTTACTGGCACTGGAGAGCAATTTAATTTATATAATTAAAGCCCTGCTGTTGTCATGGGTGACTGTGCGTGAACTGTCATCTTTATTTTAATTCTGGGGACAAAAAGGTATCATTAATTTTACCATCATTACCACCATTATTCTTTAGACATTGGTTGAATAATTCATATTCAACTGAAATAAAAATGTGGTTGATACACTTCAGTTTAGTAACTGCTACGTAAAGTTCTTATCAGCTTAGTTAATTAGGGTAATAATATTTACCTATTTCAAATAACTTGTTTTTCTCTGAAGTGTATTCCAGGTAAGTCAAACATTCATTGCACTGTCTTTATGTGGAAGGCACAGAAAATATTTGTAGCAGTTCTATAAAGATCAAATTAAACTTGGATTTTCTTTAGCTAGTTCTGGTTCTGTATTTAAATTTTCTGTCTGTGTTTTGTGAATACTTCTTTTTAGGTAGACAATGTTATTAGCTCAGATAAATCGAGACTCTCAGGGAATGACTGAATTTTCTGGAGGAGGAATGGAGGCCCAGCATGTGACTCTCTGTCTAACAGAAGCTGTAGCTGTGCAAGGTGAACCTTCAGGTTAAAATATCTCTACATTATTGTGTCTGTTCTGTTTGAAATTCAGATAAAACTAAAACTCATGTGGTGTATTATAAATGAAAAATATAACAAATTATTCTTAGTTAACTCTGAGATTAAGTTCACTAATGCTGAAAGGAAATGATCTCTTAATTAATGTAATAGGAGTGTAAATGTACCAACATAGGAAATATAAAAAAAAAAAAATAAAATTTATAATATAAAAATTTATTCTCATTATAGCTTTACTCTTTTATACTTTGTAACTTCAGTTTATCTAAGTATGTATTAAACAAGTTGAGTTTTAAAATATAGGTGATATTATAGGATTGGTTTAAAATTTGTGTTTTCTGACAGCTTCATTATGATTTTACATTATTAAATTTTTTTCCTAACTCTGGTTTACTCTAAAGAGATTTGTATATATTAATGACATGTACTCAAAACAAAATTATCAATACAAGTACATATATTGTTATTTCACTGTTGATGCTCATGACCTAATTCATACTTTGCCTAAAACCTCAGTTTTGTAGTACATACTTTTATTCAGTGACATTGTAACTTTTATAGTCAACGGCAAATAACATTCTAGCTGTCAGGTTTACACAAAAAAATCTTTTAACATATGACCCTCATATATGTTTAAGGTTTAAAAATCAGAAAGCAAGTAAGAACTATCTCCTATTAAAATTTCTGAAATCATTGTGCTTTAAGGGGATGTAATAATTTGTGGAGAAACTTAAGTTGTGATTTTTAGAGTTTGGTGCTGGTAATAGTGAAAATGAACATTTTTCCTTGCTAGATGGTGACAACTTAGAAAACATGGAAGGTGTGAGTTTGCAAGCAGTTACCCTTGCTGATGGCTCCACTGCTTACATACAGCACAATTCTAAAGGTAGGTAAATGACTAGAAGTTGATTGGTGTTGAAATTGTATTCCCCTATTTAACTCTGTCTTTGGGTTGTAGACCTCTTTGGATTGTAAAGTCAGGCAAAATCTGTACAATGTTTATGAAGTTCCAGTTCCAGCTGGGAATTACAGGTATTACAGTAATACTATAAATATTATTTCTGCTACTGATAAGATGCAAGTATCAAGTGAAGAACATAAATCAAACAAAAGTGAGGTGATCTTTACACTTCAAACCCTAATATCAACATTCTGCCTATGCGATAGCACAGGCCTTTTCCATTTCTTTTTTCTATCCCAGAATTTTAAAACTTCTGTATAGTCATACTGTGCTTACTTGTTACCAAATAGTACTTTTGGTGATACTTTCTGGGTCAAAATATCAATACAATATCAATTGTGTGTTTAAACTGTGATGTGTCATACAGAAGATTTTTTTAAGAATTCTAATCATGTGTTTCAGATGGTAAATTAATGGATGGCCAAGTGATTCAATTAGAAGATGGTTCTGCTGCTTATGTTCAACATGTACCCATGCCTAAAAGCAGTGAGTGTAATAATATGAGAAATATATTCTAAAAGAATGTGTTACTGATAAATATAAATATTAATTAAAGGTCATTATTATAGCTTGACTTTTTATTTTAATGAAAACAGTTGTGAAGAGATGCTAGGTACTTTGAAATCTTAGGTATTTGGGGATCCTAGGTATTTAGTGTTTCATCTTTCCAAATAAGGAGTTTTCAATCTATTGTTGAAGCACTGTAATTCTTTCTTCTGAACAGGGGACAGCTTGCGTCTGGAAGATGGACAAGCAGTTCAGCTGGAAGATGGAACTACGGCATTTATTCATCACGCATCAAAAGGTTTTTTTTTTTTTTTAAGTGTGATTTATTACATTAGAGTTCAACAGAACTTCAGCAGTATAAAATACGGTACACTTTTTAGACTATGACATCATTTAGTGGGATTCTCAATATAGATTACTTGTTGCTTTTATTTCATGACCTCTGGAAATTGTTTAAATGAGATTGGTTCCTTATTTAGACCTCATGTAACACTTATAAACAGAATCAGAACAAGCATATTTCACTTCTTTTAGGCTAGATTCACATTAAAGTAAATATGTCATGTTAGTAGAGAATGTAAGCCCTTACACAGATTTCAGCAATAATTGCGTGTGAAAATAAGAAGAAAAGGGAGGAAAGAATCAATCAGTCGATCCATCCCTCTTGAGCTAAATAATGTAGAGCTTAACTTAAATTTTAAATCATGCTATTTACAATTTTGCC
>JAVSBS010020203.1:9402-32357 GCA_033124195.1 Coracias cyanogaster | reverse complement strand
GCCATTAGCTAGTAGGGCAGAAAATGTGGCAGCTGACAGTAAAGAATGCAATCATATTTATTTTAAATGATAGCTTAGATTTCTGCAGAAGTTGATTACACTAGCCTTGGAAGTGGTACAACTTCTCTTTAAATTGTTATCAAGTAGGTATTTTAAGTCTGTTTAAACTAATGTGACAAGAATTACATTCTACAATCAGTAATACTAAGAGGAGGAAGTATAGTAATTTCTTCCTAAAAGTTCATCCTATATTTTATGTGTTTCTTCTGCATAGTTGCATGCCTCTGTTCTTAAAATGAATGGATTTATGAACTGTAAAATCTGAAGTATTGACACCTGTACACGTTACATTATTTTCATTTTATTATGAGTGGATACAAAATGGAAAGCATATTTATGTTCCCGGTTTCCTTTGTAAATAAAGCTAGCCCAATATAAAATTGGTTTTGCTGTTCTATAAGTGTGCAGAAATAAATCTATGGGAGGTGTTGTCTTGAAAAAAATTTCTTCACTGCTATTTATAGTCATATTTTGAGTATTTTATTTCTCATACACTAGTGGTTTTATTTCTCAAACATCTCATACATATATATATATATGACTTTAGGAGACACTTCCTAAACAGCAGTAGTTTCTTGTGTAACATGCTATTCCTTTTCTTTCGTAACATTTGTAATACTCTTCCTCAGACAGTTATGACCAGAGCGCATTACAAGCAGTCCAGCTGGAGGATGGAACTACTGCCTACATACACCACACCGTGCAGATGCCGCAGTCAGATACCATTTTAGCCATCCAAGCTGATGGCACAGTGGCAGGTCTTCATACAGGAGATGCTGCCATTGACCCAGATACCATCAGTGCTTTGGAGCAATATGCAGCCAAGGTAGGTAGCATCACAAGGTATTTGTTGGCAAAAGCCAATTCTAAGAATTAAAATGATAATTAAGAGAGTCTAGAAGAGGGAGCACCAAATTATCATGACAGTGCTTCACTATCATGAGCAGCTCCAGTATGTAATGTTGCGTAAAACGAACAAAAGATTGAACACTCAAATTATCTGTAGTCAGGCTGATTTGGAAAGTAATTTAGACAATTGAATAATAATTCTTTTTAAAATATTAACAGTGAAAAGGAGCCTTTTGAGAGGACACTGGAAAGAAGGACAAAGTTAAGTTATTCTTATTTAGACACTACTGCTGGATTTCTTTTTTTTTTTCTTGTCTTGCATTGGGAAAAGTAGGGCCTGGTGTATTGGGCAAGGACAGCACATAGTATGAAGTGTAAAATAGACAATTTAGACAGTTACTGAGTTTGGGCAAAACTTTTTTGATCCATGCTTTCAAGAGTAAAATGTAGTATGATGCTCAAAATTCATGTTGTCCACTTTACTGGGCTTCTGTAAAGAATAATGTAAGTACAATAATGGGAGGTGCAACTTCCATGACTTTATAGTTTAGCAGTGCCCCAGTAGCTGGATGATAACCATCAGTGCTTGTATCACTCTGGAAAAACGATTGAATAAATTTTAAAATCTGTCGTGTAATGTCATTGAGAGTTGACAGATTCTGGGATAAGGCCAGTTAGGAGAAGTAAACAGCTTATACACTATTCTTTCTATTACGCTTCTGTCTGTTACAATTGAAAGATCCTAAGAGACCCAATCAGATTGTGTTGTTTGGCTATGCCTTAACATTTCATAAAATAAAAGGTAATTCCAGGTTAGTTGAGGCGTAGTGACAATCTTTTACACATTCCCATGCTATTTAATTTAGGTTTAAGTCAATCATAATTTTATCCTTCTTAAGAAGGACCTATATTGATCATAATTTGTAATAAGTTTCTGGTTTGACAAGGTGAAGGAGAAACAGCAGAAATCCAAATAAATTTGCATTTTTGTCCTGTTTAACGTATGTTTCTTAAGTCTGTAATGTGAATTTGTTTTCTGTGGTGTGCTTTCATGTGCCTAGGAAAAATTCTGTTTATTTTCTTTAAGCTTTCATCTTAGAACCTTATTCTGAAAGGTACTGCCAGAACCTCAGGGAAAGTCAGTAGAAGCAAGTTTTCAAGTATTGCACCTGCTTTATGTACAAAAGCAAATATAGCTCTATCATCACCACCCTGTCATTCTCTTAAAAGGAGAAATGTGATTTTGTAATTCTCCTCCATGTCCATGTACGCTTCATAGTGAGGTAATGTATATTTTTCATAGCAGCTGGTAATAGGAACACTGGAAAAGGTACAGGAAGGGGCAACAATGGTGACCAAACATATGAAATGTATGAATTAAGTATATGATCAAATTTCATAAAATTTTCAGTGGCACAAAGAAGAGTAGCGACTTGTCATTGTCTTTACCAGTATAAGAACTGGGACATCAGATGAAACTCAGGTGACAGATTCAAGAAGACCAAAGGAAGAATACTTTTTCCAACAACACAAATTTAAACCATGACATTGCTTGTGGGATATTGTAGATGCTAATATGTCCCTGGATTCAAAGAGTAATTAAATTCATAGAAGATAAATATGTCCAGGGCTATTGGGTAGGAACATGTGACTTCTAGTTCAGTTCTAGTTCAGGAAGTTCCTAAGACACAAATCGCTTGGAGGTTGGGAGAATATTTCTGGGAATGTATCACTGTTTTTCCTTTAGTCTTCTCTGTAGCATCTGCTACAGTCTGCTGTTGGAAACAAAATGGTGCCCTAGATTGACCTTTAGTTTGATTCAGTGTAGTTGTTCTTATGTTTTTAATTGAAGGCAGACTAAATCTTTCTTTAGAATCTGAGACAGTCTTTTAGGGGGAACTCAAAGATTTTTGCTGGGATCTTTCCAAAATTCCCCCAGTACTTGGGGGGGGGAAGAGGTTTAAAATTGAGTTAACTTTGAAGGTTTTGTCTTCAAAACTTAAAAGGATGAATAAAATTTTTAAGGTGTATTTGGAGAATGGTGGTTCTCTGTTCCCCTGTCCTACATAACAGGCAGAAATAGCAAAGATCAGTAGGCTTTTAAAGATCAGTGTAAAAGATCTATAAGGGAGTTTCAGAAAGGGATCCAAGAAGAAAGACTACAGAGAAGCTCACTGGGTGTGGTAGAACACATACGTTTTTCATTTTTGTAGTACTACTTTACCACAACTACTGTCCTTTTAATTTTGGTCTAAGTCAATGCCACCTTCCTCCCAAAGCAACCAAAGAAAAAAGACAACATTTCTTTCAATGAATGTAAAGTTAGAAGATAAGTAATGGAATTGTGAAGAGGCTACAACAGATAATGTTTCTTCCATAAGCTGTTTCCCTGTGACATCCCAGTGGCTGGAAAAGTACAGTTCCTGGGATCTGTGTATGCATATACATTCTGTTGGATCATTGTTCCAGTGGCGTTGATGAACTTTAATGTCAGCAGTTCCTTTCTCAACCAACAAAAGGAAGTTCAACATGAAGTGATTCAAGTCTCCTTTCTGTGCAGGTTCTCTCCCTTCAAAAATTCTGCAGGAGAAGGTCCCAAAATGGTTATTGTTTCCTTTAAAAAAAGCACCTTGCAGTCTGTCTGTAATGTAAACTGGCCTCTGCTTAGGTATTTTCCTCTTCACCATTTTAGCTCAAAGTAGCCAAAAGTATATTGCTCACAGTTGTCTAATTTAGAAGGACAGAATAGTCTGACACCTTTTATGGGACATGTTCATCTTCAGTCTCCAAGTGAAATGTTGGTACTTGATGCTTTGAGCAAGATACTTTACACAACCATTAATGTTCTCAGGAGCCTGCTATGACCTCCTTTGTGAAAGGGCAGAGGCATGCCAGCTGAGTTAGGGTTTCTGCCAAACTATTTTAGAGAAGAATAAAATCACTTAGACTAGATGTAGGTGCCTCAATCTCAGCCTTGAGTACATCCACTATGCACAGAGCATTGTGAATGCTTGTGCTCAAAACAGAGGCAATAAAGGGATGGGAAACTATATAAAGTGTACTTTAACTTCCTTTTTTCTACAATGACTAATAAGACACTGTTCTTTGAGTTTATGTATGTGAGAGAGTTTGTTGAGATTTTAAAAAAAACTGGGAAATTATATTTTTTTTTTAAATGAAGATTTAAAACTGACATCTAATACTCTTTCAAGTATTTTTGTAGCTCCTTGGAAAGTAGCATTATCTTTCTCCTGTAAATGGTTTTTAAAAATAAACCTATGGAGCAATACATAATTATTTTCTTAGCTGTAATTTGACTATTTTGAATTGAGATGCAACACATTGTGATTGATACTGAAGGGGTTGTACTGTCTGAAACAAGTAAATTCTGCTTAACAGAGTGAGAGATATATCCCTATTATAAAAGAAGTAAAAGTTTTATTAATTTTTCCCATCAGAACTCAGTATTGTTAAATTTATGGATACTTTTATACTCTTGGTACTTTTGTCAGTCTATTAATTTAATATACATGGTTCTTGCAGTCTTTCCTACCTTGTAAGACAACTTAGAGATGCTCACTTTGCCTATCCTATAATGCGGGGGCTAGAAGTGGTGATTTTCGTGTAAGCTAATGTACTATAGAATAACCATGTTTCAAGAGGGAGCTAGAGAGCTATGAAATAATAAGCCCTCAGGAACTGTCTGTAGCCCTCTGTTTTTCAGATGAATAAAAACAACCTGTAAATGTTTTTCCCATTTCAACTTCATTTTTTAGGTGTCTATTGATGGAAATGACAGTGTTAGTGGCACAGGAATGATTGGTGAAAATGAACAAGACAAAAAAATGCAGGTATGTGGCCCAATACAAAATACTTAAATGTATCTCTTCTGTCTTGTCTGCACAGCAACATGCTTTGTAGGTAGTTCTGTATAGCCATGAACTAGGGTCTGCTCCTACCCTTCAGGAATTTTAGATCTGAAACCTATACAAATAGGTCATATTTCTCACTTTGTACAAGATCCTTTCACAAGATTTTTAAAAGATCAGAAGATCATTTGATACTTACTGTTTTCTGAGGTTTTTATGTTAAAGATAATTTAAAATTATGTTGGGTTTCTAAGATTTTTCAAGCTGACCTGAATATTTCATCAGTATAAGTATTTCAGAAGTTTTTCCAGAGAATGATCTGACTTTTCATAGTCCTTAAAACAGAAGGAATGCTGACTCAATTAAAGAATTATTTTATTCTCAAAAGAGGCAATTCCAGGCAAATGCAAGAAGCAGAAAAACACTTCCATTTCTTTTCCTGTATTCATGTTGTTACTACATACAAATATAAAACCTTTTCGATGTCAAAGTAATAACTTAGAAGTTCAAGAGGCAATGGAAAATGCAGGTGCAACTTATTAAGTCTCAAGCTTTTTATCCTGGGATCTGTAAAATTATGCAAGAAGAGTAGTATTTGCCATCATAAAATGTATTCTGGGCTTGAAAGAATTACGGCCAGCAACAACAGCAAAATAGGCTCCCTATGCACTCACATGTTCAAATGATGAAATCAAAACTGGAAAATTCATTGCATTGAGAAAGGTGTTGTCAGAGAAGCCCCCTTTTCTCTTTTTGTTTCATTTAAGAGCTAGTGAACTAGACATGGAGGAAAAACATCTTCCAAGGTAAAACACAGTATCGGTGAAAGGAAGAATTATAGGCTCACCTTTGACAGTTACCTCAAAATTCTCTGTTCTTAATTTTGTTTAGAAGCTAGATCTCACAATATTTAAAGCCTCAGACAGTCCACTGTTGCCTATGTGGCATGACTGTGAAAAGAGAGAATAGCTACATGCATTAGTTACGGTACTGGAATATATTCCATAAAATGAAATAAAGAAATGTAGAAGTTTTGCACATTTGTAGGTTGCAATAGGGATATGATTCTGACAAAATGCAAAATTTAAGGAAGAATAAAATAAGATTTTAGTTTGTTCTATCTGGAAGTTAAGACAAATGACCTGTAACCAGTATCCAATTACATGTTGATTTCAGCCTCAGCCCCAAAACAAAGTCAATCTGTATTGTCTTACATGTGTATGGCAACATATATGCCATATGGAAATGTGCCAATCCTATGGAGCATTGTAAGTTCCAAACAAAAAAAGGTCTTATATTTCAAAAGATACTGAGGCTTAGTCTCAAATTCTGACCACTATAAAGTGGCTTCAGTTGGCCAGCTGAAGGGTCCCAAAGCTATCAATTATGTATTAAAATCTTAATCATATTTATATCTTGATTTAAGTAGATACCTACTTGTAACTCATTCTGAAATCATGTATTACTTGGGATAAAATAGTCTCATATTTAGATATGAATATACAATTATTTAATACTATAAACTTTCTACATCCACAGGTAACACAAGAGCAGAACAGATGTCACGCTGCTAAGCAGTCATTCAAACTTGCATGTGGTTAGGTTTTTCACCAAAGAAAAAAGCATAAAACCTCTTTGTGATTTCTGCATGAGGAAACAAAAGACTACATGCCCCCAAATGGATATTGTACACTATTTGCTTTCAAACCTATCATACCCATCTGTTCATTATAAAAGCAGAATCATATGACTGAAGTTTGTACATATACAATATAAAAATCTTATCTGAGGTCTTTGTTACCTGTTTTGTTCTCCTGTGTTACCTGTGTGAACTCAAGATGAATTTGTGATTTAAAATTAGGGTTGGGTTTTTAAAATTTTGTCTATTTAGAAGTATTTTGAAGTACACAATTCCTCTCAACAAGTTTCACATTATTATTAAGGTGCTTTATTTGCTGTGTTGTTCTAATTTTATGCTTCCTAATACCTGATTTTTTTTTTTGTTTCTTTAGAATGTATTATCTTCTAAGAACAATAATTTTAATACTATATCTGTCCTTGTTGAATGATAATACTAACTGAATTAGTAATAATCCTCAAGTCTTACGAACTAATGCATTGTGAAGGAACACATACTTCTGCAAACAGTTGTTCGAACAAGCAAATGCTCATGATGTTCAACTGATTTTTTCCTAAGTTTTTTGATTGTTTTATTCCCCTCCTAGTGTTAATATTGATAAAATTATATCTGATTATTTCTTTACAGATATTAGCACACTGATCATAGAACTGCTTTAATTTCCTTTTAGCCCTTGGCATACTTCAGCTTTACAGCAGATCTTAGCAACTATATACATATTTTTCTTTGCTGAAACAAAAAATAAATACTAGCAAGTTTACTTATAGAAAAAAACAAATCAATGCTTAAGGGCACATGATCAGCCAAGCATCTTCCTCATGTTCCTTAGCATATTAAAGTGACTTCTGTGATTTATGTTATCATAGTTTAAACAATAATATTAGTAATGAGTTTCTTGATTCATGAGGTTTTTTTCCAGGCTATTCTGAAGTGGTGAACTTGTACATTTCAGTTGATGAAAAAATTTCATATTCAACTTGGCATCTTTAGTCTTAAGAACAGTCTGAAGGTAACGGGGCATACTCCCTGAAGAATCTGTAGGAAAGTTGTTGTCAATCAAATTTATGATCTATCTGAATGAGGAATTGGAGGTCTATGTGCAGTTGCAGGGCTACAGTCCAGTTGGCATGAGGGAGCTGTAGTGGGACAGTTCAGATGCCTGGAGTGCTGTGATGGATGGGTACAGGCTCTTTAATAAGGCCAGGTGGGGAAGGAGAGGAGGGGAGCTGCCCCTCCTGTGAGAACAACAGGACTGCACAGGGCTCTGCTTTGGGATGGGTGATGAGCTAGTTAAGAGAGGATGGGTCAGAATTAGCTGGCAGACCAGTGTGGGTGGCATTGTGGTGGCTACAGAGTCCCTGATCAGGAAGAAGATGAGGCTATCTTCAGACAACTAGAAGAAGCCTCATGTTCACAGGCCCAGGTCCTCATGGGAATTTAATCACCTCAGTATCTGCTAGTAGAGCATCATAACAGGGCATGTGAAATCCGGCAGGTTTCTGGAGTTCAGGTATGGCAAGTGGCAACCTAAAGCAGGTTATTGAGCAGCTGGCAACTTGAGACACTTTGCTGGACTTCATGTTTACCAAGAGTGGAGGCTAGAGGCAGCTTTCAGGAGTCTCTGTACTTGCAGATACTTGGAACCCATCTGGATACTGGTGTGAGCAGTGCTGCAGCTGACCCTGCTTTAAGCAGAGTGTCAGATTAGAAGATCTCCAGAGGTGCCTGCTTACCTCATCCATTCCGTGAAATGTTCTTTTGACACAGTAGAATCCATAAGAAAAGGGAGAGTGGGTTTAAAAGACAGGTGGACCTTTTAAAATAGTCTCAATTACTTTGCATACAGTTTAAAAAAAAATGTTTACATTTGGGTTTCTGCCTCTTTCTTCGGTTGTATGAATGTTCCTTAAGTATTAGCATATGAAGAAACCTTTAAAAGCATTGCATCACAAAGCTATTCTGTATATTTTCCTGTTGTGTCATGCCAGAAAGGAGAGTAGAACCTAGCTCAAATTGCTCCAGTTAGTTTGATCAAAACATGTCACTGACAAAGTACAAAATGCTTTCCTTCATTTTCAAAAAGTGCTCATTATAAGTGCATTGAATTATTATTTGGCGTTTGCATGAACTTATCTTTGAAGGTGGTCTGATTTATGGCTTATTTCCCTTAGGAATGGATCCAGTGCCTTAGATGTAATCTTAGCCTCTTCTATCTCCTGATTTGGTCATCTTGCCACTAGCTTTATATTTCAAATTATTTTGTCTTTGTTGCTGTTAGGTTAATTAATGCATGCATTTATATTTGCTAGCTGCAAGTAAATACGTTTCACCATTTCTCTCCTTTCATCAGAAATGAAGCTTTTTAGTTATTTATTTTTAGTTTATTTATTGATGACTAAGAAATACATGGCATAGCAAAGAGACAAAAAAAAACCTGTCAGAATTAGCTCTTGCTTGATAGCAAAATAGTGTGTGACCATTGTGGTTTTTTTAATGTTGGGGGTTTTTTGTTTTGTTATTTTTTTAAGATTGTCTTGCAAGGACATGGAACAAGAGTGACTGCAAAATCTCAGCAGAGTGGAGAGAAAGCCTTTCGCTGTGATTATGATGGCTGTGGAAAACTGTACACAACAGCTCACCATCTTAAGGTAATGAGATACAAAATGAGTGTTGTTACTTTGCCTGCATGATTTTTTTTTTTTTTTTGACAGAATATGTCTTTAAAAGTAACAGAAATTTACAGAGAGCCAGTTGCAATGGTGCTGCTTTGTCAAATGCTTGTTGGATTGATTTTACAATAATTGGTTGTCCCAGGTGCTCAGCTGATTTTGATTAGTGTTCTGGATAGATGCAGCTGTGGGATCATGGTAGGCTCCTGTATTGCCAGCATGTAAGAATCTCTTGTTGAGCATTTCTATCAGTAGTGTCACAGAAATTCTGAAATCCAATGTTCACTTTATATACTTTGTGTATGCAGGATCATGTAAAAAGATTTAACGTTTATAAAAATCTAACTCCTCGAAACAATCCGATATTCAAACTAAAAAGCTGGAACATCTTTGCTTTACAGGTGGCAACTCCCTTATTCTCTTTATTTTTTAAATTAAGTAAAGGAATTACTGAAACAGTAAAGGTGTAGAGCTGTTCATGTTCCAGCTTAGGCTGAGATTAATCACTTGCCAGTGAGGTAAACTCGCAGTGCTGCCTTGTCTCTGACAAAACACTCTGGAGTCAGTGACTAATTGGGTTAAAATGATGTCCTTGCTGTAGAGGTTTCATACAATAGAAGAGGATCATTTGAAGCACTCAGTGGAATAAAAAAATCAGAGTAGGCTCTGAGGCATGTTTGCATACTGTCTTTAATGTAGTTGCCTAATGGCGACTCTCTGTATTTACAGAGATGTTCTCTGCAAAAGTGACTGAAAGGATTGGTTTAGACCTTGGAAAGAGACATCTTTAGTTTTAGGGAAAACATCATTACCATAGCAAATTGGTTTTTTAATCACTGATTTAAAAACAAGACACTTGATTGTGAACCTTAGAAAGAGAGAGGAAAATACGCTGTCTTTCAGAACGAACTGTTTCTGTGTTGAGGTAATCAGATACAACATTTCATTAAGTCGGTGTATTGGATGTCTTGCCAGGTGCATGAAAGGTCACACACGGGAGACAGACCCTATCAGTGTGAACATCCTGGATGTGGCAAAGCCTTTGCAACAGGTAATCTTTTGTACACAGCTCCTCCTTCTTGTTAGTGTTTCTCTGTGTATAAAGTCTTAATATTGCCTTTTTTAAACTTCTAAGTAAAGAACTTGCTTTGGAGAACTGCAAAAAAACCCCCAACAAACATTTCAGCTAGCATAGCATATAGAAAGGACAGAGGATTTAACTGTTAGTTACTGAAGAAGAAATGAGGTGAAACACATGACACTTTCACTTACTCTTCATCTGTCATGCTACAGTCAGATTTTATATTGAGAAAAAAGCTATTCTTGACATCAAACTAAGAGTGTAAGGTAGGTGATAAGAAGCTGAACCTGTTGGCTAGAGGTAAATACCTAATTTGAAAGGAACTTTGATGCTTGTTTAAGTGTTCTTGAATTTGTATCAGAGAGTGACATTTCTCATGAATTGAATGCTACATTACAGACTACTCTGTTCATAAATTAGGCTCTCCCTGAGATTTAATTTGATTGGGCAAAATCCAATTATGAGGAATGAAACATGGAAAAAAGTGAAAGAGCAAAACTTGTTTCAAATTTTATTATTTGAATGTAAATTAGTATGATGTGTAGAAAAGTTAGGCTCTATTAAAAAAAAAAAAAGGAAATATTTTTAAAAGAAAATATTCTTTGCAAAATCATTTACAGAGGGCCTGATCCAAAGCTCACTTTAGACTGGTGGAGTTTTTGATGACAATGAGTTCCTAGAAGTAATCTTAAAGGGAATGGGTGTCCATGACTGCTATCAATTGACATCTATATATGTGATGATGTTAATAATATGGTTTAAAGTAATTAGAGTTTAGAGCCTGGACAGCAGTAAACTTTTACTGCTGACTTCATTAATGGTACTGATTTATGTATAAGTGAATAATTAAATGGTGTAATAATGGCAAATAATTAGTGGTAAGAGATATAAAGTAGGTGGAATCCAAAGCATACAGCTTCCTCAGAAGACAGAATAGATATTTGTCTGCATTATAATCATTACGATTTATCCTTTTGAAGGGAAGGAGAAGCATTATGGAAGTCTGTTTTCTTAATAAATGAAGGATGAAATGATTTCTAAACTGGATCTAGAGTTCTGCTGCTCTGTATAGTAGAATGAAGAGCTTTTGAAGAGTGAAAGAGCAAATTCTACCCATCAGAGAGCCTCCTCATTGGAATGACAAGTGCAGCTTTTGTTGGTCATGAGTATCCTAATTTTGTGTTTATACTATTATAACGTGCTTTCTGATTCTTAGGGTATGGGTTAAAAAGTCATGTCCGAACACACACTGGTGAAAAGCCTTATCGGTGTACAGAAGAAAACTGCACCAAATCATTCAAGACTTCAGGGGACCTGCAGAAACATATCCGAACCCACACAGGTACTATTATAAACCTTTTTTGTTGTTGTTAATTTACTTAGATGATTTTTTTTTTCCCCCCCTCTTTTATCACTCTGTTTCCATGAAATCAGCCTGTATATATTCTCTTTCTGAAGCCCATGTGCTCAGCAACATTTCAGCATGGTAAGCATTTACTGCAAATCCAGCATGCTTTTCTTGGAAAATGTGCTTAAGCATTCACACTGCTATTACAAATGCACTAACTTTTAGCAATGCATCATTTAGGTTGTCACTGAGTCACTTCGTGCCTTTACAGTTTCATTTGCAGCTGTAACAGAACAATTATTTTCCTCAATAATATGGCTTGTCTTTTAGAAATGGCATCAGTGTTCTTAACTTCTTGTGCTTTGAGATAACTTGGATGCCAGCTTCACAAAGCTCGATAGTTCTGAGCTTGTTGTTATCCTGATTTCCCTTCTCTTCTTGCAGCAGAAAAATGAACAAAAATATAAAAACCCAACAGTTACTAAAACTTCCAAATGCATAAAAAATTAAATTCTTACTTGCCTGCTGGAACACCAACAACTTTTTCCACTGAACTTTCTGAACCTTGGAGAGTGAAAAAATAAAAAACCAAAACCAACACCAAACCAAAAAAACCAGCACAAGAAATAGGTTTTTCTTAGATGAAAGAGAGCAAGGCAGGGAGGATGTAAAATCAGGCAATAAAAATTATAAAAACTCAAGATTACATTGAGATAACTCTGCTTTCTTGGACTTTTTTATTCAAAGACAGTCTGGTGGGATTCATGCTGTCTTGATGTTAAATTGGTTATCGGGATGGAGATACAACAGTAGTATCTGTTTTCAGTTCCAGAAGAGAACTATTTGATGTTATATAGTACATCAAGCACAGACTATGGACTGTAAGATTTCTGTAGAAAGGAAAACAACTTGATTATCTGCAGACTGTTTTCTTTACTTCTCTATGGCCATAGAAGTTGTATTGTAATTCAATCACTTTCATCTAATTTAGCAGTTCAGACAAAAGACTTGAGCCAGCCCTATGGAACCATTTACCCATTTGAACAATATTAATGATACAGTCATAGACTCCCAGCAGTTCAGGGACTGGAATTCAGGGGTGTCTTTTTTTTTTTTAGATTTATGAGTAGTTGCAGGAAGCCAAAGAGTGAGAATAAAATTGCGCTAAGTCCTTCGTGCAGATGGATGGAGTAGTGTATACTCCTGTCCAATGCAAGCTGCAACAGTGCAGCTGATGGAGACAAGTCTGGGCTCTGCCCATGCTCTCCCATAGCTCTGAAACCTTTCCATTCCTTTATCAGGTAGAGCAGGGTTAGCGCTTCCTTCGGTTTCTGCCTGTTTTAGCCAAAAGGGATTTTTCTCTCAGTGGTAGTCCAGTCTCACTTTCTGTTGCCATCAAATGCTTGCCTCAGGTTCTTCTATGACTTCCCTAGACATGCTGTTCTGGTATCAGAAAAGCTGGAGTGGATGGTTCTTCATTGCTTTTATGGGATAGAGCTTGAAGGCTTCTGATTTGCTTTGCATTTCTAGTGCTAGAAATCTCAGTCACAGGGAAACAGGTCGCTTTTCTGACACCTACATTAGAAACTTAAAGGCTGGCTTCACCAACCGGTTGGATGACATTCTTGCAGGCATTCTTTAAGAGCGGTCTGTTTGGGTTTCTATGCAGGGTTCTGTTGTTGGGTGGGGTTGACTCTGCAACCCTGCTCCTTTCAGGCATGATTTGAGGTCCTATGCTGAGGCAGGGATTAGGGGAGCCATGGTAACACAACACCGAGGGTGTAGTTTAATACACACACACTATCTTGGCAGGAAGCTGAAAAACCTTCCCAAAACAGCAGCCCTAAGGGGTGAATTGTAGTTTCCTCTGCCAAGGACTTAACTACTTTGGAGTTTTGTGCTACTAACGTCTCAATCAGGGCTTTGTTTTTTTTTTCTAAGTATGTAATCTTGTATCTGCAGTGGTAATCTGCCCTCTTTTGCTCTTAGATTCTTCTCTTCGGTAAGCAGTACAGTGGGTGGAATGCAGTGTGAAATAACAGCACAGGATGTCAGGTGGTTCAAACTTCTCCAGGGTTAACCCCCTTCACTCCACCCCTCAGTGTACTTTGATCAATCTGAAGGGTCAGGGGTATTGAGGTATTAGACAGGCGTTTGCCTTTTCTCGTGTTCATGGTGAAATGTTTTGGTGCAACAATCTAAAATATTGTGCTTAAATTTATATTATACAAATAGACTTATTTTAAGAAGAACCTGTATTTGTGATTGCTTTGGCTTTGGGGTTTGAAACTTGAGTTTCAGGTCTGTCTCTCTTTAAAAAGTTGGTTGCTCTCATATAAGGTTAAGTGCTTCCTATAATGAGTTGTACTGATCCATTTGTATCTTGATGATATGCTAAATCATGACAGTATTTTTTTCATTTTATGACTGACAATTGACAAGTGTATACATGGTATGATACACTTGTTTTGGATAACATATGCATGAATTGGCAGGGCGTGTTAAATATATGTTAGAATATGGTCAATGTGGAATCTAACACAAGCGACTGAGTCTGTTTTATACATCATAAAGTACTCCCTCTGCTTCATAGTTTAGCTTACAGATTGTGTGATTTTCCTGAATTTTGCTGGTTTGGCCTAAACAGTAGGGCACTCCACAGCGGCATCCTCACGGTATTTCTGACTTGAGGGACTCAAAGAGAGAATTAGGTGCCTTTAGATTCCTCTTTCAAGCTAAGAGTAACTTGGGATTTTTGTTCTTTCATAACTTTTGCATGTGTGCGTTTTTTTACTTTTTCTTTCAGGTGAAAGGCCCTTTAAGTGTCCATTTGAAGGATGTGGCAGGTCATTCACAACATCTAACATTAGAAAGGTTCACATCAGGACACATACAGGCGAAAGGCCTTACTATTGTACAGAGCCAGGATGTGGGAGAGCTTTTGCCAGTGCAACTAATTACAAGAATCATGTGAGAATACACACAGGTATGTATGAGTTCTGTTTTGTATTTTGAAGTGGCATCTGCTTGGGAGAGGCTGTGTCATTCTTGGTGTGAACACTGTTTTGGTGCATTGTAATTCAGTGTAGTCATGTTTATATGACCTGGCTCAGTACTTTTCTTTGGGCCTTGTCTCCCCTCAGCTGAGTGCAGTTAAGCAGTCAGATTTCCCACCTTGCTGTCAAGGCAGAATAGTTTTGGTTTGGATACAAAGGTCTTTAAAACAAATGCAAAACCTTGTCCTGGGTGGGCATTGGGCTAAATCCGTAATATGGCTCTGGGGCTTGCCTCTGTTATGAGCTGTTTCTTCAGTAACAGTAAAGCACACGTCTGAGCTTGGCTTTGGCTCACCGTTTTGAGTCACCCTTTCATCCCAGCTGTATTTTCCTTGCTGCTGGAATGGTGGTCAAAACCTTCTTTTTATAGACAGAGGTGAAAATACTTACCCAACTTGATTGGCAGGGCTAGGGAGCAGAAATAATTGGCACAAATTCAAAAGTTCTAAAATGTAAATGCCAGTGATGGCCATATCATCTTAGTAGCCTGATACATTTTATAGAAACACAGACAAGTTTCATAGAGGATCATTTTGTATCTCAGATTGTCTTTTTAGTTTATGATGTAATTTGGACATTTGTTTCATTGATTTTTAAATGAAAGATGTTTTAATATGAAACCATAGTTGTTTAAACGTATGCTTCCTATAGATTTCTTCAGAGCTTAAAGACTCGAAAGTAAGTGAAATTTTACTAGTATAGCAATATACCTGACCATTGAGGAAATGTATGGGGCTTCCAGTAATAAAAGAACAAAATTCTCAGTACGATGCCAAACTGACATTACGACTTTCAGCCTGTCTCCTGTCTTGGCCAGAAGAATGTTTTAGATGGAATGATAGGGAGAAAAAGGGGCCCAAGTTTCACTGACAGTATTTAAAAAACAAAAAAAAAGCCAGTGAGAAGCTGGATTGGTTAACTTTGTGAGCTTGAGCTTCACTGGTTTTGAGATTGAAGTATGGTTGGTAATGAAGGTGTGTCACTAAATATCATTTATTGACAATTTTTCTGTGCCTTCTGGATAAAATTATCTTTATCCCTTTTGTTTTTCCATACAGGGGAGAAGCCCTATGTCTGTACAGTTCCTGGTTGTGATAAACGTTTCACAGAGTATTCCAGCTTATACAAACATCACGTTGTACATACTCATTCCAAACCATATAACTGTAATCACTGTGGGAAAACATACAAGCAGATTTCTACACTTGCTATGCACAAGCGAACAGCACACAATGACACAGAGCCCATTGAAGAAGAACAAGAGGCTTTTTTTGAGCCACCTCCAGGTTAGAGTTTCAGTCTTTGAATCTCTTGTAAAAAAAAAAAAAAAGGGCTGGATAATATTTTGCTGGTATTTTATAACCAAGGAAATGAAAGCATAGATAAAAATCTGAAGTACTTAATAAAGCTATTTAACTTCTTTGTAGGACTTTTTAGTGTGGTAGGCAATTTGTAAGCAGAAACTGAGGGAGTAATTGACCAGATCGTAAACTCATTTATAGCAGTCCTGGGGATATGAGAAATTTGAGTTGCAGTCCCTGCTATAAGCGTAAATGTGAAAAGGGACCTGTGAGAATCTGTTTGTTTGCAACCTACTGGATTTTTCTGAAGGATTTTTGTAGAAGTATGTATAACGCTGTGATTGGTGACAGTCTTTTGTGCAGGGTAAAGGCACTGCCTCAAAGAAAGGAAAAATCTATCTTTGCAGCAAAAAAATCTCTCTTTGCTGGTTTTGCTGTGGTTAATAGCAGTCTCGGTAAACTGTCTTAGAGGCAAAGATAAGAATAAGGTCATGTGCCGCAGTACTCCTTAGAATATGGCTTTTCATGGTATCGTGAATATTGAATGCTATGACTGTAAAAGATCAGCCTGAAGGCAGTACTGTGATAGGACAAATATCTCTTGTCAAATTGTGATTTTTTTTTTTTTTTTTTGATGTGACTGAAGATGGGAAATACATGCACAAACTGTTCTGTTCAGAAAAGTTGTTTTACTATATGTGTATGGGGAAACTGCACTGAATGCACCTCAAGCAGATTTGTTATAATCTGATTTCATCTTTTAAAAGAACAATAAGATTCATTTGCTGAAGTTAAACATTTATTAAGATGATGAACTTACTTATATCTTCACACAAAGGCATCACTGTGTTCTTCTGTATGTTTGTTAATTAATAACTCTTCTGAGAAGCTGCCAGTTTTGTTTGCATGGAGCCTCTTGTGTGGAGAGGTTAACAGTTACTGCATTAGAAATGTTTATAAACGTTTTAAAATTTGCTTTTAAACTAGATATATATTTTCTTTCTGTGTAGTATTTGTGTGTTAAAACTCCTTGCTAAAAGATTATACCATGTTTTCCCAAAATAACAGACTTTCTGACTTGTTTTTGATATCTTTGCTTCTCTTATTTTTCTCCTCTTTCCATTAATTTTCTTCTATTTGAGTGTTTAAAACCTTCAAACTAGGCTGGCACTTAATCCTTGTCATTTGCTTTCCTGACAGCATTTAGAGTATATAACTACCCTATTGCCTTCTTTCTATCAAATAGGTCAAGGTGAAGATGTTCTCAAAGGCTCCCAGATAACCTATGTGACAGGCGTAGAGGGAGAAGATGTCATTTCTGCACAAGTTGCTACAGTTACTCAGTCAGGATTAGGTCAACAAGTAGCACTAATATCCCAGGATGGAACACAACATGTAAGTAACCCCAGTGTTAATGGGCTGATAGAAGTATTTTGAGAATTGAGGCAAATGTTTGCAGATACTCCGTGTGCTTTCTAAGATCAGTTAGGATTCTTGATAAATATGCACGTGGGTTTCTTAAGGAAAGAAGCTTCTTTGGAGCTGGGTCAGGATATGCTTAGGGTTGAGCCTCCTCTGGAATACCTAAATAAAACCACATATTCGGACATCTGAAACTGTATTAATACAAAACTAGACTTTTTTTAAATATCCTTGTTATCTTAGTCACTTTTAAAGTAGACAAGGACTATTATCTTTAGGTATGGCAATATATCAAAGGCATATGGGGAAAAGCTTGTATCTGAGCTGAAAGGTAGCTGAATTCTAAATTCAAATTGGAAATGAAATTTTAAAGGGGGCTGTTATATTGCCAGCCCTGAACATAGCACCAATACTAAGGAACTGGCATTTTACCCTCTAAAATGAAGGCTTGTAGAAACCTTGATATGGAGTTCTTGCATTTATTTAAATTATCCTTCAGCTTGACTTTAGTTCTGGGATGTTTTATTACCTTGTAAATCAGACATCAAATCATATATATGATGCCCTAATGCATTTATACTGGAGACATCAGTAATTTATATCATTAATTTTTAATGAATTGTTTATTCATGGTTTAAATTCTAAGCCTTTATAGGCCTCTTTAGTATATCCATTAAGATAAAAGTATGTCAGGTGGTACTACCTTGAGTCACATTGTCCATTATGTAAGACATATGCTTAGATAATCTATCATGCAGTTATTTCGGATAAGATCTGATTAACATGGAGTTGTAGACTCTGGGGGCAAGTATGCATCTTTTTTTTATTACTGAGAGCCATAAGTTTATTTCTGTAAACAGATAAGTGTGTCTGAAAGGTCATGGAATATTAGATCCCAGTCAGTAAGACGAATGCAATGAGGGCACTTTGTCCAAGATAGGACTTGGCCAAAGAGTGAGGTTGATTCTGAAGGAATGCATGAGCATGCTCGTCAGGAGGTGGAATAATGGCTACTAGATCTTTTGGCCAGTATGTTACTTGTGAACATGGCTTAAAATATTTTTTCCTGCTAATTATGAACAAGTTGCGTTTTTGTTCTGGATTCGCTACACGTTTTATTTCAAATGAAGAAATTGAACTAGTAGGAGTATTCCTGCTGAATCAGCTAGCAGGAATTTCTTTGATAAATGCTGTTACACCTCAAATGCATATCATCCTTTTTTTTTTCAAACCTTACTTAAAAACATATGTTATGTTGCCAAAAGCTGAGACTGAAGTTGACTTGAGCAGCAGTCAAACTTTTTTTTACTTCAGGAATTATTCTGTGTTTCAGGTCAACATATCCCAGGCAGATATGCAGGCCATTGGCAATACTATCACTATGGTAACACAAGATGGCACCACAATCACAGTCCCTGCCCACGACGCTGTCATCTCTTCTGCAGGAACACATTCTGTAGCAATGGTCACTGCAGAAGGCACTGAAGGACAGCAGGTAAGATATTCTTCTGCCTAGATGTGTAATCTTCCTTTATAATATGATACAAAATAAGTACCAAAGCCATCACAATTTGGTCATTCACATAGATTTATCTAAGTAAAGCAGTTTTCAACACCTGGCCATAGCATTCACCTCGTAAGAGTATGATGTGTTCTACTCCAGTGCTATACATCAATGTATGGCAGAAGGTTTTATAAACAATAATCGGGCACCAAGAAAAAACTCAGCGGTACCATGCCGGTAATTCATTTAGGTATATGTAAAATAAGACTTAGAAATACTAAGTGTTTTCCCCAAAGTCACGTAGTAAATGAGTGGCAGAGCTAAGAATAGAATCCAGTTTGAACTGTAACTTTATCTCTTAATATTGTGGGACTGTAATTTATTTGGCAGAGAGGAAACATTTATGTAATTATATTTTTGTGATTTTGTTTTTAATATACAAATACAATGGCTAACTTATTTTAGTAGAAATTATAGTGATATAAATTTTAATCTTTAAGTTAAAACGCATTCCACTGTTCTAAAAATGCACCACATGAGGATACTTATTAATCACTGTGCTCTGTATGTATAAGTAACCACAGGCTTATAAGCACTTTTATTCAGCTTCTTTGCAGTTCTGAGGATATTTATATTTTGAGACATTATAGATAACTTTGAGAACACAGTGATGGCAACCTTTCGTTAAAAAATTGTTTTGCACAATAATATTATGCTCATGAATAATCACAGCTTGAATTTAACTTTCACTTTGAAGATAACCATTGTATGAGGTCAGTAATGGTAACAGATCTGTCATCCAATTGATTCTCTTCCTTTGGTCTTGAAGGTTGCTATTGTGGCTCAAGACTTAGCAGCATTTCATAGTGCCTCATCAGAAATGGGACATCAGCAACATGGGCACCATTTAGTGACTACAGAAACTAGACCTGTTACATTGTTGGCTACATCCAATGGAACACAAATTGCAGTACAGGTAAGATGGTATTCATGTTTTTTGGAGTGTTTCTTACTTGTAGAGATAGAAGCTCCTAGTCATGTAACATGATTTGAATAAGCTTTCCTGTCTATTGGGAATGTGACAAAGCTACTTTCGTCTTCAAATTTACTGTGGAATTGGGACTCAACACTTTGTGGGTTTGATCCTGTTTGGGTATCACCCCAGGCACACATTTAGTTCTAGAGAACATGGAAAATCACAGGAACCATACATCCTGAAACAGTATACAGTTAGGAGGAGAACAATTTTCATGGATGTGATACACCCCATAAATTTCAAAGGGAGTTGAGTATATGCAGTTGTCTTAAGTGTGGTTTACATGATGGGCCTTAGCTCTGACAAGTAGCAGTAGGAAAGAACACCAGCGTGTCTGTGCAGAGAGGAGATGCTCAAAAGAGTTTCTAAACAAATCAGTATTAAGCAGTGTAAGTTAATAAGTGTTTTTGGGA
This sequence comes from Coracias cyanogaster, assembly GCA_033124195.1. Classification (NCBI taxonomy): domain Eukaryota; kingdom Metazoa; phylum Chordata; class Aves; order Coraciiformes; family Coraciidae; genus Coracias; species Coracias cyanogaster. The sequence goes on along the minus strand of JAVSBS010020203.1, from coordinate 12,110 downwards.
GGTTCTTGGAAATAGCTTTAAATAGAAAAAGAAATGCAGAAAATACACTCATAAATTTCGTTTTCAGGGTGTAAAAGATACTTTGAATGTGGAAGTACCAGCAACATAAGTCTGGTTCCATCAAACTTCATATTTGCTGAAACTACTATGAGCTCAAAACCTTTGAGCATTTGAGTCTTGGGATTAATGCTGCAGTCTAAGTGTATGTATGCACAGTGCTCTCTTAAGAGCTCAGATTGAAAGGAATTGTGTTAGTATCTTCAAGCAAAAATTAGATTGTTATTTTCCCCTTTGTTAAGTGGAAAATAGCAGGTCAGATACTGATTGAAGAGCAATGAAAATCAATAAGCTCTTAATTCTGAACTCCTGTCTTTCGAGCTAAGTTGGCAGTAATCCAAACTGCATGTAAGAGAAGGAATTTCAGAAGGCAGTTGTTTGCCTGAGAGGAAGAAAAAAAAAAAAAGTAACTTGTACCCTCAGCAGTGTGCCCTTTGAATGAAAGGAAAAGACAGGCTCTCTGTAAGTGCTGCTCTTGTTACCAGCAGTGAAGCTTTTGGTGAAGTGTATTTATGTAACTTAAATTTAGAATATGTAATAGAAACAGAAGAGAGATAATTCAAAATTTAAAAATTACTGATTATTTCTGAGTTCTTGATTGTTTCTTTTTTGTACTTTGATACTAGTAAATGAATTAATTTGGTTTCTAAATACTGATAAAGCCCGTAGCCTGATAGCCAGACTGAAGTCCTAAGGAGGTGGTTGCAGAGCTCTTCTTAATTTGAGTGGCTCTAGAATCTGATATTCAGTGACTAAAAATAAGTTAAAAGTGATATTTAGAACTGTCCCTTAAGGTCTATCCATCTCTCAAATTTGGTTCTGGTTTTACTTTTCACACTCTCATACATATTCCTCCTGAGCCAATAGGTAATGGCCAGCTTTACTTTTTTCTTAGGCTAAGGTTGTCTTTAGCGTTCCCAGCACTGGATGTACATGCGTGGTATATGTATTATAAAACTTGATGGATTCTTTCCTGAGAGTTATTACTTTATTCAGGGTTGGTTGATGATGCCTCTGACAGTGCTAGATACACTGATGGCCTTGTAGTTGCAACTACAAGGTAATTTCCTCTCTAAACTACTGTAGAGTCAAACAATGTCATCGTGGCTGCTTTTTTATACAGTCAAGATTCTGCAATAAGTACACACTTTTAAATATATATCTTAATATCATGTGGTGTTCCAAAGAGCTGACTTTCTGCAAGAGAGGTAAGAAAAATGAAGATGTTTGTTTGCTTTACCAGTATTAAAATGTAATTCAGCAGCTACCGTGACTTTTGAAAGCCTTATCTTAGCTTTGTTATATCTACTAAGCTGAAACATCGTCTACTCTGTGTCCTGAAATGTTTGCCATGCAGCAGTTCTTTGAAGAAAATTTATTCGGCAGATACACAGAAACTTAGTTGAATCTGCTATCAGAAGCTATCTTAATTGTCATGCTGATTAGATAGCTGCCAGTATATGTTACCCAGAAGAGGTGTGACAATACTGATCACGCTTATTTGTGATAAAGTATTGATCCATCTAGATCATTGGTTTAATCTTTATTTTTTTTTACACACACCCATATGTAACATTTTTTATTGATTTGTGTTTAAATGCATTTGTTTCAGCTTGGAGAACAACAGTCTCTGGAAGAAGCCATTAGAATAGCCTCCAGAATACAACAGGGTGAGACTCCTGGGATTGATGATTAACTTCTAAAACTGCTACCAGAACAATAGAGCAAAAGGTATTTTATTTTCACTCAACAAAAGTCCATGCCAGCAGCAACGCATAAAAACTTTGAAGTTCCCCGCTCATTGATACTGTGTACACATTTTATGCAAGAGCGAAGAACATTTTGTAAGTTTTGTGTACATAACCCTTGGAATGGACTGACATCATCTACTTCCAACCCTTGTATATTCAGGAATATGGAATTAGGATTATACAGTGAATTCCCTTGTTATCCTTTCATCAGTTTTCAGACTGGTCTACAAGCAAATGAAAAATTAAATAGAAGTATTGGAATAAATTTTTAAAGTCATGTCCAAATAATGAAGGCATTACTGAAGATTTCAGATGTTTAAAATACTATTAAAGACCATCATTTCAGGAACCATTACAAGTAATAAAGACAACAAAGCCTTTTAAATTGCATTCCATAAATGGAAGAGTCTTGGATTTTGAGCCTACTGTAAATCTTCGTATTTTGATTAATTTCATACAGATTTGAATACTCTTTAGATTATCCACCCCATCTCATTCATTGTAAATACAGACTGTTAATGCTGGAAATGCTAATTATATTATCTTTAAATTGGATTATGTACAAAGGAGAAACTTTGGTTGTTCAATATTAAAGGAAGTAAACCTAATGATTTTGTTTCTTTACATGTTTACTTGTTACTCTCAAATTATTATGCAATAAAATATAGCAAGATTGGATTGTATTGTCTAGATAGGATGATGTTGTCATGTGACGTACTGTTTTACTTTTTAATGAGATTCAAGTTCAAATTATTTATTTTTATGGCCTTGTATAATTTTTTCTGAAGTTTATTTATCATAAACTTAAATTTTCGACATTATTTTGATCATAATCCACTGTAGTGTATAGAGTGATCAGTGTTAATAGTTACTTTAAACATCCTAAAACGCTATGAGAAT
>JAVSBS010020202.1:0-22685 GCA_033124195.1 Coracias cyanogaster | reverse complement strand
TGCTAAATCTCTGTTCCCTGAACTCGCAGTCATTTTTTGTTACTGTAAGCTTGTCATAACTTGCAGATGTAGGCTGGTAAATAGTGCATCTTATATTTAGTAAATAGAAAAAAAAAAAAAAAACCAACATTAAACCTTTCCTGTAGAATTTTTACCACTACAGTACTTAAACTTACTGGAAACATCCAAGATGGCATAAACTGTCAAGTGCCGAGACACAGCTAATGCAGTACAGCTTTTTCCTGCGGATGAACATTCAAGGACATTCTAGCCTTTCTGCTTAAATTCTGAAAAAGATGCAGGCAAAGTCAATATTAGGTTTGCGGTCATTTCTTTTCTTTGCACATCAGGTAGCAAGGCTCTTGCCAGTTTTTATTTTGGCAAGCCTGATTACCAGGTTTGCTTGCCAAGGCTGTAGAGAAGCAGCCTTTGTTGGCAGGGTGGACTGGATGACCTAACGCTCGTAGCTGTTCCTTCCTACAGCTTCTGTGCTTCTGCGAGAGAATGCAGCACCAGAGTTTCCACTTACTGAAATCCTGTGGTCGCTATTACTTATTGACTTCTGAAGTTAAAGATACTTGCTCATAGCAAAATAAAGTATCTTGTACTTGAAAGATATGAGCTCTGTCCCATGGTTTCCGTGTCTGTGGGCCACATTTTCAAAGGTACCAAAATAACATTATAAATATCTAGTGAAACTTGTGACGTGCCCGAGAAGCTAAGTGCTAGTCTGCTCCTTGAACACAGTCTCAGTAACGAATGTTTGTCTGTTGAGGAAAAGGACTTGGAGGGACAGATTTCCACCTATTTTACTAGGTGAGAAAAATCTATTAATCTCTCTCTTCCCTCTGCAGGAGTGCTATAAATGCACCGAAATGTGAAGTTAAGTGTTTTTATACCTTGCAATGACAAATTGTCCAAGTTACAGTCCCCCTTTTAAAAGCAGGAACTATGTGCAAGGCACTTCTTCAGGAAATTGTCTTTCTCCTCATTAAGCTAATCTTTTGTCCCAGAATACGGAGTATTCTATACATTCACAATTGCTGAAACATGCTCTCACCATAAAGTCATTAACGAAGGCAGCTAAGTAAGAGATACCATTAGAATAATTACCTAGTGACAAGATAAAATTATTCCGACATCTCATATTTTAAGCTGAATTCTGTTCTCATATGGTGTTCCATTATGAAGATAAGAAATAAAATAATAAAGCCAGAGTTTAGCAAATTTGTTTCTAATCTTGAAGCCATATGGTCCTGCTGCAGCCTTCATGAGTAAGGCAATAGCAGAAGAACGGCAGTAAATAATGTGAAAAAATTCCCATGGTTATTATTCTAAAAGACATGAAGTAGGTGAATGCAGAGTCATCCAAACTAGAAGTGGATGCCCACCATTTACCTTGGCTGTCCCTGAGCCACAGCGCCGTATCCTCACCCCCTCTCTCTGCAACAGAGGAATCAGATCAGGCCAGGACCTGTGCTGCTGTTACCTTTTCCTACTTGATGCACCAAAATTCTGGTTTTAAGTAGTTGCAAATTAGAGTTTTCTATTTACAAAGCTGACAGTCATAAATACCTGACTTTGTATCTGATCAGAGACTTCGAGTAGCTGGCAGAGTAGACAGAGCCTCTGTTTTATTACTTTGCTTTCTGGGTTTTTTATTTATTTTGAGGACAAGAGAGACATATTTAACAGGTTATAGCCTGCATTATTTTTAAGCAATGTGTGCATGTGTTCAATGTGTTTGTTTTCTTTCGAATCGGCTTCGTTTAGATGTGGTGTTGGGGGATATGGTTTAGGGAAGAACTTTGTAGAGTAGGATTGATGGTTGGACTTGATGATCCCAAGCGTCTTTTCCAACTTGAATGATTCTATGATTCTATGAATTGAAAAAAAGCCAGGTCATCATCACAGTAATAATAATAATAATAATAATAATAATGGTGATGATGTCTCTCAATGAGAAGGGCCATCATGCTGTGTGGGCATGACTTGTCTAAGAGGGAGGGAGCCCTGATCACTATGGACACAAGCCGGCCTGTGGCACCAGGGGCTGGGAATCACTGTCTGGCCACATTTTATTTCACAGTATGCACACCTAGCCTAAAATCTAGAAGAGGAAATACTTTCTCATTTTGCACCACAAACTGCCAGGGCTGTCTTGTTCTGGCCACTGGTGATAAATGTGAATTTTGTTCAGGGTGACTGTGTGTTGATAGTTGAAAATTGAAGGCAAGAAGACAAAAGCAGCATCCGTGTGCCTTAGGGTAGGGTCTTGAAGAATATTTGCATCTAGAGTTTGTGCATTTAAGGTCCTGCAAGCACAGCATTTGATCAGAGACTAATCACAAGCAAATATAAATTAGTCAATCTTAGACAGACAAGAAAATAATGATACCGAGTGTTTTCAGGCATTAAAAGGAAAGGGCAGAGAAAGATCAAAACCAACCTAAAGAATGACAGCCAGTGGAATAAGGACATATCAGCCAAATTATTACCAGTGATTTCTGACTTTTGACTCATTTTTCTTCCTCGGTTCCCTGTGTTTCTTTTATCTCCACTTTGATCCCAGAAATATTGTGGTAGTGTAGAAATCCACCTCTGTGCAAGATCTTGCATGTCTGAGGCAGATATCACAAGTACTTTTGGTGCTAACATTATGGCTGTTTATTAGTCTAGACAGAGCCAAGCTAGATGAATAAATAACAATAGTTTATCCTAAGGAAATTGATTTGGAAATAATTATTCAATGGGGGAAAGTGCCAATATTTCAGCTCAACATTTGCATGAAATACTATTTGCAGAATATTATTCAAACATATATTGCAGGACTGAATAAGGAAAACATTTAACCATAATAAGTATTTGACAAAAATACTGCCTAGATTTGCAATGAATAATTCAGTCTGCATTAGTAACATGGGCGTGATTGTGCATGTTACTCGTGTCTTTATAAATGCTATGGTAAATTGCTACAGGTTAACAGGTACTTATATCCTTTTCTGTATAGAATGCTATTAGGTCCAGTTTTTCAGAGGAGCTGAGCCACCCAGAAGTTTAGAAGTGATCATGAGCTGCAGATACTAAGTGTGTGTGTCATTCAGGCAACGTTAGTCACAGGGAGGGTATTTGGGGCTGGCACGGAAGGATAACGCAGCAGCCTGAGCTAGGGACATATTCTGTAGGGCTCTGTGGAATTACCTGCGCGTTCATTTCACTCTAAATATTATTTTCTTCGGAATACGAAGTACATATTTAGAATGGATACAACTACATGTTTAAAAGCTGATTAGAAACCGAACAGATTGTTGATGGAAATGCCAAAAGATGGAGAAGGCCGGTTACCGGACGCTGTGATGAAAGATGACAAAACCTTGTGAAAAACAAGACACGCTGATCTCGAAAGCTCAGTGCAAAAAGATCTCCCTACCATGTTTCTACTTCTGTTCCGTTGTAAGTGCCGTTTAGGCAGGCAGTGGGAATCAATCAGTGTAAATAGCTGTGGATCTGGCATCCCGTTGTTAAGCTCTGGACAGGCACTGAAAAACCCCGTGTTCCAAGCTGCAGAGGTGTACGTGAGACGTCTCTAAGAGAAGAGAGAACAATAGAACGTGAAACAGTAATAATGTTTTCTTTAGGTTTAGCTTTTTGCACGGATCCAAAAAGCTTGTCATTCTAAAGCAAACTGGAGTTGTTTGATTCCCTAAAACGTGTGATTTCTGAGAGGATTTAAAGTTAAGCTGGTTCAATTTTTCACCCTTTGGCATGCAAGAGCTCTCTAAACTGTATCAACCCATATGTCTGGTTAAAAGTTTGCATATGTTGTAGAGCAGTTTTGATAACACTGCAGTAATATTGCCATAACCAACAGACATTAATAACAGGTCATTCAGAAAGCACTGTATCTATTTAAGCCTCTCATCTCTATATACAGCCTAACAGACCATTATTTCTGTCCATCAGGTTAGCCAGTGACCCCAGAACAGGGATGTACGCATGACTAGACGGTGCTAATGAAACATCAGTTATTTTATCAGGAAGCCGTGCCTTGATGCCTGCTAAAGAAAAGCAGGAGATTACAGCACAGGCCACCGAGAGCACAGGAAGACAGTGAGAGCACAGCCTTGAAGGTACATTACCTGTAATGCTGGAAGCACAAATCGCAAGTAGGAAATTACTGAGCTCAAGAGAAATGCTGGGTAGAACCAGTTTTAGGGCCTAAGTGGGACATGCGATGAGTTGTGTAACAGCCTGTTGCAGCTGGCTGGCAGCACAGGTGGAGACGGCTTTAGATGGTACACAAGATTGCAACAAAACCAACTAGTTGCACAGGAATCTTATTTCAGAATTGGGTATGTGAGTTGATCACTCTGATACCTTGTATTTGATACATACGTAAAATTAATTTCGTCATCATATTTGCTCTCCTATTGCTTGTGTTTGGCTTGAGGCTTTGGTTGTAATGTGGGTGCATCACGCAGACAGCGATATATTTTGGTTTTCTTGGAAAACAAACTTCAACACTAACTGCTGTGTTGCTTAAAACACCTTTGTTGTATATAAAGCTTGCAGACCTTCACCAGCCCAGATGATGCCATTCCATATGTCCAAGCATATTCTAGCATAATCTGGCATTGTAAATCTCTGGAAATGACTTCAAGAAGCAGATATGTTTAGACATAAAATATAGGCTTTAAGCCTATACTGTCTTTGCAGGAACAAGATTATGATCTTGTGACTGATCTTTAAGCTAAAGAAAACTGATGTGCCTTTTCTGCCTGACTGTATTTTGTGCTGACATAGGCTGGTAGAGCAAATAAATAAATAATGTTTACACAAAGCTGCACTAGAATCATGTAGGTTTTACAACGTGGTCACACCTGAACAGCTTGATGATGTCAAGTATGTAAATTAAAGATGTTCCTGGTGCATAAAAAGATGCTGCATGCTGTAAGTGACAAAGCTGAAATACTGACTTACAAATCTGCTGTGCCATCCGATGAGCTTGTTGAACAGCATCCTTCCAGAAGACTGTGCTAACTGTGAATGATCAGCCGTGAATCCACGTAGTGGATATCCTGTAAGAATAGATTTTGAACTCACATTTTTTTATCTGCAGACAGTTCTGAAAAACAGCATCCGTTAAATGATTCCTTAGTGCAGATATTTGATATAGAGCTGGTGCTACAGCTCCAGGACCCCCTTCTTCTGATAGGAAGAGTAAAGGACTGACCAGGAAGCAGTGTGAGCAGGATTCTGATCCACCATACATTGACAGAGCACGTCAGCCCCGAGTCATGGGCAGCCAGCCTCTCTTGGGACCACATAGGCTCTGAAGGTTAAGGCAGATGCGCTTTCCTCCTCTGGGACTGAAGTTTCAACCTGCAGAAACAGGATAACTTCATTCTTCAGCTCACATTCACACCTCATTGCTAGAGGCATTATTCTTTCGTTTTGAAACCTTATCGCTTTTCCAGATTTGACCTGCTTTTCATTTTTTCTGTCTTTTTCTCCTCTTCTTTTTCTCTTTTTAATTTTTGAGAGCTAGTGTTACAGCGCTGTTCTAAATGGCTTACCCTTAAACACTCTGAGAGATGCCTTCTCATGGTTTTTTTTCCTGCGTTATACTTGACGTTGTCTATACAAGTGCTCTGCATTTTCAGGAGGTTGTCGATCAAATCTTAGCATCTCCCTTAAGGACCAAGTATTTCAAACGGGCAGAATCCTCTCCGCTTTCTTGTTTTCTTGGTATCCTTGGTATGTGGCCTCCAGCTGATGTGTTCTGACTCCCCGCGCTGCCTCCCTTTCCTCCACACACTTCATTCCGGAAAGCTGTGCTCGTAAGTACCTGGCTTCCTCAGCGGAGCAGAAGCGCTTTGCTTTTCCCCTCGCTCTAGGAGAAAATGAGGTGCTATTGGCAACTCTTAGGAATAATTATCTGCAGGCTCCATGCTGAGGCAGAAGGAGAGAGCTCCTTCAGACCAAGGCCTGGGGTAGCTCGTGCTGTGGATCTGAGCAGGTCTAACTCTGACGTAGGGTTACATAGGTGTGTGGTTTTACTGTTAGTGCGTGGTTTTTACTGTGTGTGGTTTTACTGTTAGTGCTTCAGTAAGTGATGGTTTAAATCGGTCACTTCAGATGTAACAGCTGTAGGTTGTGTGATTCTCTTGAGAGAGTATTCACGTAAGAATTACCTGGATTGGTTTATAATGCAAAGACCTAACTTAATGTCATTTTTCAGCTTCAGAAAATATGTTTAAACTTTATTCTAAGCAAGATCTAATTTATTTCACTGAAGCAAACGCAGCTTGTTCAGGCTTTTAAAAACCAAACTAAACCAGTCTGTGAGTATCAGCAAAAATTTAACAGCATTAAACGATGCATTAACCAAGACTTCATTACTTTTACCAGATACAGCACGGTGCACTGTAAGGACTATCAAAACTGACCTTCAGTTGTCAAGTTAATAGATGTGAGGCCCATTTGGCCAAACCTCTACACTTAGTTTGGGAGGGCGGACCCGTGGGCTTCTCTGAGACGCTCAGCCCCTTGGCAGTACTGCTGGCGTGTTGGAGCTGATCGACCAGAGCTGGGCTCGTGCCTCCTGCTCCTGATGAAGGATGTGAAGTTAGAAATCACAAGCTAAGGGCTCTGGGAGCCTCTCTCTGCACGGAGCCTGTTCCAGGATTAGTGGATTTTGGGCCAGAGGAAGCCAGAGGGACTAGTCAATCTGTTTGCCTAGAGAAGAATTCACCACTGTAGCTGGTAAATTTGCCGTGTACAGCTCAAATGACTGCATATGTATTACATTTAATTAAGCACTGCATTAATAAAAAACTAAAACAGAAAACCCCAAAACCAACCAACAACAAAATCCCAACCTTTTTTATTTGAGGCTCAGCTTTTGCAAATCACTAATAGACAATGACAAAAAGCTGCAGGAGAAATATTGTGAGCCTTGGGTTAGAAGCCAAGAAGTGTAATTACTGATGCGCACAACAAGCTATTGCACATGTGGGGAAAGTGTGATCCTGGCATTGATTTTTCCGTTACTGTATCAAGCGCCGTGTGTGAAGTATGAACAGTGCTTCAGCAGGTGTATATGAAAATTTGTCATTTGCTACAGTTGCCTCAGTGCCTGCCCTCTAGCAGCCCCAAAGCCAGCCCCATGCTCCCTGCTGGGTATTCTGGAGGTATGAGAAATGATCACTCTTGACACCTGAGAACTACATACAGAGAAGGGAGACGGCAGCACGTCCTGTCTGCAAGATTGCCCCTGCCACAGCGCCCTGAACAATACAGGGAAGAGAGCTGGGCTTCTGCAAAGCGAGCAGAAATTAAAGGAGTAATTTATCCCCCAAGAACAGGAGCTGCCAGCGCATGTGTGCCAATGGCCCCCCGTGCTGTAGTGAGAGCCAGCACCTGAGGAATGGACCTCCTTCGCCTGGGGCTGCATGAAGAACTCTGCCTTGTCCTCTTATTAAGCCACTGATCCAAGGCAGACATGTAGAAGAGCCGTTTTGATTTGAAACTTTCCAATTCTTCTGTAAAGATATATTCCAGATCCCCAAGGTACAACTGCTGTTTTAACCACCTGGCAAATTTAGTTTTCAAATGCAATTGGTAAGATGGTTGCTCCACACGGTATAGCCATCCTGCACAAAGCCTTGCTTCCCTCTCTGCCCCACCTTCCGAGAGTCTTGACTTTCCCTAAAATGTGGCTAAGATGCCTTACTAGGATCCTCATGGTCCCAAAGGAGGACAGCAAAAGGAGTCAGAAATGGCACACTGGAACCTCCACCTTGCAAAAGGTGGAAATTTTGGGAGGGGACAAAATATAACAAGAGCCAAGGAGATGGTGCCAGATGCTGTGGTTGGAAGGGTGCTAAAAGGAGGCAGGGGAGGTGCATCAGGATTGATGCAGGGTTTGGATGAATCCAGAAATAATGATCTTGTACCAGCCCTACATCTTCTCAGTCTGAAAAAACTGATCCAAGTGTAAGAGGTAAAAGGCAAGAAGAAAGTAAGCAAAAGACAGAGTGGAAATGGGAGAGAAGAGTGTAGGGTTGGAGGAGTGAGAGGGGATATTGAGGTAGATTGTTGCAAAAGCAGTGCAGTGTTTCTCTAATGTGCTATACAGAAAAGTGAAAACCTGTGGAGATTTTATGATAGGGTCAGGCTTTGTGTGAGCATAGGTTTTCCCTGTGCTTGTTACCTGGAAGTGATAGCGCTTATCCAGACTCTTCCAGGATTAGTTTTACTATAAAACAACAGTCAGGCGTTTGGCAATTGTGATCTGAAAGTAAAATGTCTTCCATATCAGCAGCGCATCACTCTGCATGATTTGGGGCAACGTGATTCATCCCATGCAAGAAAGTCCTGCAAGAGTATTAACTAATTTCATAGGAGTAGAAAATGTACTAAAGGAATTGCCCCCCACCCCACACAATTTCCTTGTTTTCAGCAACCCCAATTGCTATTGCTTCTTAAGCAAATTTTCTAATATTGCAAACTGTAACACTTTCTAGGTTCATTGCTGTTTCTTTATGGTTAAATGAAGCAGTAAGATCTCCTGTTAAAAGTACCAAGAACACCCTCCAACACACGGAACTGGGAAAACTAAATGTCTCCTCCCTGGTTTTTCCTCAGCAAGCAAAATTTCCCCACCCACAAATGTTCCGACACTGTCCAAACAAAGAAGCCAGCAGTAGAGGAAAGGAAACATGGGGATATTTTTGCTTTGTTTCCTAGGACATGCAGATAAAGAGTAATATTATCTGCACCCTCAAACTCATTTTAACTTTTACAGTACTCCATCAAATTCATATTTCTCCCACCTTCCCCCTTGGCAATAACATAATACAACATTAATTCTGTAAGTCACCCTTCCAGCTGAACCCCACTCCTGCTCTGGTTGGGGAGCATCACACATGCCTCCACAGGAGTCACCTCACTGGTTTCAAACTGGAAGAGGGTAGATTTAGATTGGAAACTAGAAAGAAATTCTTTACCCTGAGGGTGGTGAGGCACTGCCACAGGTTGCCCAGAGTGGTTGTGGATGCTCCATCCCTGGAGATGTTCAAGGCCAGGTTGGATGGGGCCTTGAGCAGCCAGGTCTAGTGGGAGATGTCCCTGCCCTGGCAGAGGGAGTTGGAAGTAGATGATCTTTGAGGTCCCTTCCAACCCAAACCATTCTATGATTCCATGCTCCTGCGTGGAGTTACCTGGAGCGGTACCAAGGCACTCGACAGGCAAGGCCAGGGGAGAGCCAGCCCAGCTCTGTGCTCTTTGCCATCTCTCGCAATGAAGGTCTCTCTTTGAGCGGTTTGCTTGCCATGGATCACGTCTGATGGGAGACCCGGGAGCAGTTCTTGTGCTTGCAAACAGTGTTGCTCCACTAGCACCCAAGAAGACTGTGGTCCGCCATCTGCCTGCTGAGGACAAAGCACCTGCTACCCTGCCACATTTGCCCTTCCCCGTGGTCTGTGCCCCCAGTCCACCTCCAGCTTTGCCAGGAGGTATTCTCATCTTTATGGTTACTTCTCAGCCTGACCTCTCTGTGGAAAGGCTGCCAGCAAAATTAGAAATTAATTTCAGGTCTAGCAGTGGGTTTATGTGATGCGGCTGCTCATCTGCTGGGAACACAGTTCAGTCCCCAGATACAGGCGCAGGACACTGAACAGACTGTGAATAATGACAGTCTTCAATCAATGCTGATCTGAGCTGGAGATGAAGCCACCTCTGAGAAATGAGACGCTTTGCAGCACACTCCTGTTTACTGGTCCCTTTGGCACGTCAAATCCCTACCACTGGCAGATCCCTTCTTTCCCAGTATCGTTCTGCAGCAAACTCCATTTCATTTAGGCCATAAACTTTTGTTTGATTTTCAGAGAATTATGACCTACTTTGTAGTGGGGCTTTGTGCTTGTTTTTAGCTCTTCGGATAGATAAACTAGTAAGTGAAGTAGCAGAGGACAAGCATTTATATTTAATACTAGCTTCTCAGTGTAATCAACCATAAAATATTCAGGGTTCTTCCTTGTAAATCTAACAGCTACTAGTTGTGCATCTGCTGCTTTTTCTCTTGACCTTGATGAAGTCTCCTGTACCTCACTGTGAAGTATTACATGGGATTCTGCCCAAATGAAATCTCTGGCCTGAAACGCAGCAAGGAGTACACAGCGCAGAATAATGCTGGCTAAATTGATCTAAGCATTATCATATCTACTGGAAGACAGGGGGAAAAAAAGGAGATAACCTTAATCCACCTTTCTCCATACTAATCTGAAGATGAGCCTGAGAATGGTCAATAAGGAGGCTGAGGCTCAATGACAGTCTGCTGAGCATCTGGCCTAGATCTTCAGCTGATGTATATCACGTATATTTTGAAGCTCATCACACCAGCAGCAGATTGGGTTCCTGAGCGGTAAATATTTACTTCTATAAGGCCCTACTGAACGTGAACAAACCATCATTTTCTATTCCAGCTCTTGTCCCAGATTGAGTCCAGATAAGCAAATTAAAGCATGTTACAGCAAGACAGGCCAACACAGAAGTGTTTTGAAACCGTGTTTTTGCTGAAAAGGAAACATGTCACTGATGCTGTACCTTAACCAGGTCATATTGAAGTCTTCCCAAATTAGATTTGTCCCTTTCCTGAAACAATAAAAGTGCTACTAATTAGGCGATAATGTTTCTGAACAGCGTGACAAGTGGCAAGGTAGACATAATAAGAAAACCTCTAGGAATGTGGGGTAGCCAAAGCCCTGACAGAGACACAGCCCTGAAGTCCTTACTTCGCTAGAACAGTCTTCAACCTTCACTTTGCTTTTTCCAAGCAGGGACTCCAAGACAGGCTGTAACGCATTTGTCCAGTAGACTTGTCACACAAGAAAAGCTGTGCAGAAGTGCTTGGTCGGGCCTGCCTTTGCTGAAAGGTAAGAGGATCTCAGGCTGTTTACTAGAAGGTATTGCACAATTCACAACCCAAGTTAAAAATCGGGCTGGCAGGCTCTGTGGGAGCCATACTGGATAGCACTTCCCCAGCCGCCTGGGTCAAAGGCTTGCATAACATCAGGAAAATGAATGTTTATCTGTGATAATATTTGAAGTGTAAGCTTCATTTAAAATATCGTCTACCGTAATTTTTTTCCAGCTAAGTATGCGAGTTTGGATTTCTAAGGTACAGATAGAAAAAAAGGACGAGCTCATTGTATTGACATCAATTGTTCAGTTAATTTTAGATTTTGTGGCACTCTTTGTAAACCATTTCACACATTTATGTCATTACAACTACACGTGAGTAATAATGCCAGAACACACACACTTGCTTTATCCCTCTTCCGTGCAGCTCCAAGGGAGAAGCTCTGATGAAGTCAGTGCAGTTACTCCAATGCGAGATGCATTAGTCTCATCTTCACACCACACAGCCACAGAAACGGAGCAATGCTGTCGCTGTTTTGTTTTAAACACTCTGTTCTGCTCCAAGTCTTCAAATTTATGTTATTTGACTCAATAAATGTTTGATGGTCTCAGTGTAGCATCTAGTGGAGAAAGGGTAAATAACAGAAAAAATGCAAAGCAGAAACCCCGTGCCATTAACCCTTGTGCATGAAAATGTGAACTGTTGGCGAGGGGGAATGCTCCTTTCCCCACATCCTGCAGCAAAAGACTTCAAGGGTTACTCTGAGGCGGCTGCAGTTCACTGGATACAATGTGGGGCTTGTAATCCTGGCAGAGCAGGATGGTATCACTGGCTTGAATTCAGCTCAGGAAGGTCTAAGTCTGAGGTACGCGATTGCTATGAAGGCCAGTTGTCCTTTAGGAACTTCCCTACTTGGTTTAAATGTGCTCTCACTCAAGCAGTTGTGTTTCTGTCCTGACTTACAGTCAGTCTTGTGTTTCTTCTGTTCATACTAACGCTGTCTCCGGTCTAACTACAGAGCCAGAGCTGCTGCTCCCCGGATTCTGTCCTGATTTAACCCCTGCACAACCGGAACCACGTTTGTGCTGGGCAGTGGCTGGTTGGTTGCACTGGCAGAGCTGGCTCGGAGGGGACTTGGCTCGAGACTAGTCCTGGACTCTGGGCGCAGCCAGACCTCTCAGGGTTCAGGAAAGCTGTGAATGCACAAGCAAAGCAGGAATTGTTCCTGCTGCCTTTCTGCAGATTTAATCTGGGATTCAAAGGCTTAGCTTTCGAGACACACCAAATCTCAGCAGGTCTTGATAAATGGGATCCTCTGTGTAATTATTTAAGAACGGCAAAAAAAGCTTAGTTACATTTTTAACATTTTTTTTTCTTAGTATCAGTATTATATGCTGTTTATAAACAAATTAGAGTAGAAAACCCATGGCAAAAAAGAAGAAAGCTTAATTTTCAATAATCCTGAACTTAACAGACCAAAGAATATAGGTCTTGTTTTATAATTATTTTCTTCAAACTTTATTGGGACTTTTTCATACGCAAAATCTTTTTAGAATTTTATGGGGAGGTGAACAAAGCAGCACAAATCTGTACACCAGAACCTGCCTCTAGGCACACTTCATCACAGAGAGTCCTCCAGAAGCACCACTGCTGGAGGAGGGAGACAGCTATGAAATTAATGATGGGGTTGCAGAGCCAGTTCCTCGTGATAGGCCATGGAAATGTGCTGCCTTGGGCAGGAATACAAAGTAGAAGGTATGTCCCTCATTAAGAGGACTCTAGAGAATGCTGGGATTAGCCCGAAATTATCTGAGATACAATTTCTTTGCAATTCATGAGGATTCTGTGTTGCCACATATATGTAGCGAGCAATTACAGAAGCATCTGCATTAGCCCGGTGGCACTGACCAATACGTAGCAGGAGACTCAAGGGTTGCCCATTCTCTGTTTGTCCTTGCTAAATCCTCTAAGCAACATACAGATGTGTTCTGATCTGTTTAGTCCTTCATCCCCATCAGCCATCCAGAAGGTACCAAGCGAGGGGATTCTCATTTTCCTATCTTGAAACAAAGAGTAGAGCTGATAATGCTGCCTGCGAGCAGCAAGGCTGCTGAGGTCATCTCCTGATGTGCCTTTCAGCTCTATCCGAATCTCAGTCCAGCCCCTCACTACCCGATGTTTTCCTGTTCCTCTGAACTTCTGGAGGTCCCACAACAAAAGCCCACTGGAATCAGGACAACTATGCTGTATTCTGAGACCTTAAAAAAGGGCAGGAGACATCACCAAAAAATTATCTCCCAGCAGTGACAAAGCCTGGAGCTGGAGAAAGCGAGCTCCAGATTTTTAAGTGGAGAGGAATTACTTTATACGCACTTTCTGCTGTCCTAAAGGTGACTTGGGAGCAACACTATTGGTAAAACCAAGCATTCAAAAAAGAGTTTATTTCCAAGGTTGTTGTGAAATACAAAATATAGTTGTATTTTAGTTTGCATTCTATTTTTTTTTTTTTCTGGCTTTCTTGACTTTCATATTTCCAAGTCCCCGCAACTATTATGACTACAAACATGATAATTATCACTCTTATCATCAGTACTGTGGCTGTTTGTAACAGTAGGACATGAAAGCTAAGATTCTTAGATAATAAGCAAATTTCATGAGCTGTGGGCAACATTACAGACCTGCTATAATCAGATAAAAGCCACATTAAATCTGCAATTAATTGGTAGCCTTGGTGGTGGCATCGTGAGAGAGATGAAGCACTGAGTGATCCTGTCCTCAGCGTGTGGTCCCTTTGTGGTTGAGTAAGAAAGGTGCAGGTGGAATGATGGTGTAAACGCGATACAATGCTTTATTCTTTTCAATGCAGCCCGTAGGGCTGACAACTCAACCATTATTGGCTTCCCTGTTCTTCTATGTCCCTGCTAAGCCAGAAGCCAATATTGTATCTGTGAAAGCATCTTTTCAGGGCTCCATCCATGTGATAGCAGTCAAACAGTTCGAAAATTTCCATCGGCTCTCTGGTCCTCTTCTCTTTCCGGTTGTTTCAGAAGATGTCATCTGGTACGCTCCATCCATACTGTTTATAAGGTACATATATTTTTAAATTAAAAAAGAGAACACAGTCTTGATACGAACTTTTTTCACCCTGTTAGAAAATGCAGTGAGCTGAATTGTGTGTAAATGCTGATGTGTGTGATTATAATTAATCTGGCTAATTTTGATACGATCAGCGCAAGCCTTCTAATAATATTTGCTATTTATACCATGAAATTTGGAACTACTTCAGGAAGCCAGAAAGCGAACATTCCGTGAATCAAGAATGCAGAACGAGTTGTACAGTTCCTGGAAGAACTTAACCGGTCAAAAATCTCTCTTGACAATTTTAATTACTTTGCAGGGAGGCCAGAATGTGGGTGTACCAGGAAGTTGTTTGCACATATGTTTTGTTTAGCTGAGTCGCTGCTGTTGTGTCTTTTGTCTTTTTCTTAGGAAAGGTCAAATCTGGTAGTTTTCTGTACTGCACGCCCAAGTAGATGGTTATTGCAAGGTTAAAACAAACCACAACCATCAATAAACACTCTTTTTTTTTTTCTCTTTAGAGATACTTGTAAAGAACATTTCCTCATGTTATACTGCAAAGAAGAAAGATGTTTCTAGGACTGGAGTTGCATTTCTAGCTATTGCTTACCAGCGGGGGAAAAGCCTTTCACTGGTGCTTGCTGTTGGCAGACAATGCCGACCTCAAAACCTCAACTGTGAAAGTGCCGAGTGGTGAGAGGTGACACACGGTCTCTGCGCTTCGGATCAGTGAGTGGTTCTGTGCAAACTTTTGTAAAGAAGCCTGTGAAAGGCCAAAG
The DNA here is from genome assembly GCA_033124195.1 of Coracias cyanogaster. Classification (NCBI taxonomy): domain Eukaryota; kingdom Metazoa; phylum Chordata; class Aves; order Coraciiformes; family Coraciidae; genus Coracias; species Coracias cyanogaster. Next base: position 7,904 of record JAVSBS010020202.1, on the reverse strand, counting down.
TAACCAAACATTACTTTTTTTAAAACCCCACCAACAAAACGGGAAGGGATGACAGTGCAGCCATTTTCTCCTCTCTTCTATGTATTTCAATTTTTTAGAAGCTCTCCTGGTATTTTACTTGAAATGGACCTGAAATATGAAAACTGCCCATCTGAAAGCCTGAGCTCTTTCCAGTGCTTGCCTTGCAGATCAAGGCAACAGAACTCACAAAAGCAACTTCTTTACAGAGGTGGAATGAGTATTGCTTATCCACACAGGTCACCTTGGAGAATAAAATGCTGTGGTGGCCTTCACTCAGAAGCGGCGATCTTAGCAACAGAAAAGTAAATAGCACTGAGTGAAGGAAACCAGAGCAACCTGTGCACATTTGGTGTCCTTATTAGAATTATTGCTATCTGACTTGTAGCTTTGAAAGAAAACTGTCTAGCTTCCTGAAAGTTACCTACAATTCAGCCAGATACAGGCCAATGGAAAGTTAGGGGGGAAAAAAAAAAAAAAAAGCTGGTAGAGGTGGAATTTGCATGCCTGAGCTGCTTATTTCAGAATATTAATTGGAAATATCTTTGTCAGTGCAGAAAGAAATCAAGAGCAGAATTGAACTAACTCCTTACAAACCGAGCCCAGTGGTACTCTCTCACTTGCTTGTTTCTTTCTCTTCTCTCAAATACTCCAGAAATGTTCTGACAAGTTGCAAAGCTAGGAGACTTTGGTGGCAGTTCTTAGAGATGGGTTGCTTAATGATGGACCTAGAAAAGGCAAAAACTATTTTAAAACATGCAACATAGCTCAAACCAAAGTTATAGGCTTGCTGCAGAAATTACTGGGTGAGGTTCTTCAGGCTAAGCCAAAGTGAAGGTCTAACTAAATGGTCATTTTTTTGCTTTATATCTGTGCAGCTGGTTTGCCTAAAATAAGATCACTATGGATCTCATGTAAAAACGTTCATCAAATCCCTTTTATGGTTCTTAAAATGTTCATCACGTTTCATTCATTACAATGTTTTATCAGGATTTCTCATGTTCGATACCCACAGGGTGTGACAGGAAAAAAAAAGTCTGCGACAGACATCTTTCTGCTGCGGTTGTAATATAAGAACGCCTTAACTGAGTCACACCAAAGGTGCAGATAACCTGGCACCCTGCAGTTGCCTACAGTGGTAATGTAAGCACTGAGCAGTTACAGCTTTTCTCCTCCTGTTCCCCATCTCAATTTCTGTCAGTCTGAGGACAGAACTGGAGGCTCTGTCCATCTCTCTGCAAACAGCCTGTTCTTCTGTTAATTTGCCTAGTGACTTCCTGCTGCCCTTACTGGGTTTTGGCATCTAAAATATCTCATGACAATGAATTACCCAAATTAAGCAGATGTTCTTAAAATAGTACTTCCTTGTGTTAGTTTTACACTTCTGTCTGAAAAAGTAGTATTGGATTCATCTAAGTTCTCATAAGAAATGAGTAATTGTTCCTTCTTCACCTTTCCCATGTCAGATGTGATTTTTGATACCTGTATTATGTCCCATTTGTCATTTATTTTCCATCTAGTCCCAGAGTACTTGATCTGTCTTACTAGGAAGGCACCCCACCCTTCTGATCAATCCGGTCAGTCTTTTTTCTGTGTTTTTCATGTTATTCTGATGCTTAAGATGCTACTGCATGCCGAGGTGCTATAAGCAGGATTTTGTGTTGTATTTAAAGAACAGAACATCCTTCCTGAGGACTTATACAGTAGTATTATGTCTTATGTTTGCTTTTTCATTCTCTTCTCTCCTTATCTACGTAACTATCTCTCTGAGCATTCAGAAAACTACCCGGAGTGACTCCAGAATACCTTTGCTGACTGATAAGAACTGATTTAGAGCCTACTATGCTGCACAGGTAGAGAGTTTTTTTGTTTTCCTCTCATGGACATCTGTGATCATTGCATTTGAGTTGCTATTTTATCACCTACTCGGTCTTTACTGTGATTTTTTTTGCTATTTTGTGCCAGCAGTCTTGGGTTGGGTTTTCCTGAATAATTGTGAATCACTGGAAAACAGTCACCACTCTGTTCAATCCTGTTTCCCTTCCTACTTGTGAATATATTTTAAAGCACAGGTGCCTTTGGCAGCTCACTGGTTACTCCCTCCTTTGTGTTCATTTACCCATCCATCTTCCTTTTGAAGCAGTTGCCAGTCACAAAAGGAGCTCCCCTCTTGTGCTCTGTAAAAATGTTTGGGGAAATCTCTGTACACAAATGCTTCATCTACGCTGCATGTTAAATGTTCTTCATGTCATGTCTTTGGTCCCTTTATTGTTCAGACTGGGAAGATACCCAGAACATGCTGTGTCTCCCTCTGTCCCATACATTTGGACTTCCTGTCTGTGGAAATCAGGCAGAGAGTAAAAGCAAGCTGCGAAGAGGCGAGGAGGCGGGAGATAGCAGAAGATGGTACATACTTGGTCGTCTTCCAACAGGGAGTTGGATTATGGCTGAGAAGGAATCCAGTGTCCCAATGTTTACACAAAATCTACATAGGCCAGCTCCTGCTTATCAATATTTGCTGCCGTTGCCGGCATTTTCAAAGCACTACCAGATTTGTGGTTCCCATCTCTTCCCACTGTATGGTGATGAGCCATGTGTTAGACTGACTGGTCTGTCTTTTCTAGGTTTTCCCTGAAGTCTCTTCTAAAAATTGGAATGTCATATGCCACTCTCCATTCATCCAGAAGGAAGTTCACTCCAAACCATAAATTACAAAGCAGAGTTAATAGTTTGGCGATTTCAGATCCAAGTTTCTTTAGAATCCTGGGGTGAGAAACATTGTCTGGGCAGGCAGGGACTGTACAATTCACTGATTAGTTCCAAAATAATACCTAATAAGTTCTGACTGTGCTCCTGAAAAAGACTTTTGTTGTGGCAATCACCTCAAAATCCTCCATAAAGAGCGGTAGTAGAAAAAAAGTACTTAGCTTTTCTCCTGAAATTTCCTTGAATGCTCCTGTTACCCCTCTGTTGCCTGCTGGTTCCTCATGTTCTCTGGCAGATCTTCTGTTCTTGATGTATTTGGAAAAGGTGTTATGCTTCAAAATATTTATTTGTCCTCTTTATCATGGCTCTTTATTTAACTTGCCAGAGTTTATGCCATGCCTCTTTGGGACAGAAGCAGAAAATAACACTATTCCACAAGTGAACACACAAACGGCATTCACAATAGGTGCAGGTATTCGCGGTGGGTATCTAAAAATGCAACCTTGTGGTACTTGGATGTGTGGTAAAGGCAAAGAAGTTTGCCGAAGGCTGGCTGGAGAAAAAGGACTTTGCAAAACATGGTCAAGCAACTGTAGGCACTAATGCTTCCATCGGCTTTCATTCTCAGTATATTCATAATATTCAGAATATACTCTCGGTATATTAATCTTTTATTTATTTTTAAGAGAAATACAGCTAGCCTCCAAACTAGCTAGAGCTGCAGCAAGCCCGTTAACACAAATTACTATTTCAGAGGATTCTCACAACTATTGTTGTGGAGCCCTATTGCACCAAGTATTGCACAAACTCAAGGAGAAAGTTAGTCCCTGCCCCAAACAGCAAAACAATTCCGTCCCCATAGCTTGCTTGGGACTCTGCTGAACAAGCGTGCTCAGTATTTATGTCAATACTACGTTTCAACGCTGATCCCAAAGCCACGTTCAAGCCCAGACTTGCCGGCTGTTCACACTGATCGATGGCTCGCTCCATGCGGAATCTGGCCAATCTCTCTTTGAGGTTGTGCCTGGGTCCCTGAAGCTTCCGTGAGCAAGGCGTGAATGTCTGTTTTGCTGAATCTGGACCCCACTATAGAGACCGTATCTGCTATTGAACATATATTATGCTTGATCTTGGTGTCAAGCTTAAGTGCCTTGTGTTCTGCTCCTTTTCTAGCTAAACTCCACCTGTGGTGAGAGTCATTCATCTTGAATTGCCTTAATGCAGTGTTTAAGTATGTCATCCTGGCTACAAAGCAGTTTGCGTGGTATTTCAGTGAGAGCTTTAAAACCCCATTCACATTTTTAATATACATTTCTCTCACATAAATTATCACAGCTTCGTTGGCAGGTCTTGCATGAGTCATAAGGTTGTTGGCATAAAGACATACCACAGATCTATTGGGTAACGGAGACGCTTTTGTTTGTTCTTGCGTTTACACGAGAGCCGTAAGGTTTAACTTGTACAAAATGTTTTAAGATACGTGTGTTTTACTAGCAGGACATTACTGGTCATGGAGTAACATATCCTCCCTAAAATGCATCAACGTCAGCACAGACAAATCCCTATGCACTGGTTTGAAAATTAAGCTCTTACTATGTGGAGTATCTATGCAGAAGGCAGCTTTCATTGCTTCTATCCGCAGGCAGACTGTAGCCAGAAACTTGCTCTGATCTATAAAGAGCAATGCTGCCAAAAGAGAAGTGAGCTGAATGCACCTTTTACATGTGAAAGGAACGTGTTCTCTTTCAAGTCAGTAATGACAGAGTCACATTTCCGTTGCTTACTCTCTCTCATTCATAGGTTTGGAAGCAATCGCTCAGGGTATGTGACACATAATGCAGAAATCAGAATTCTGCAAAGTAAGTTCTCTGCTGAACTCCGCATCGTAAGGTCTGAGCAATGTCTGTACGCAAACATCCTGCAGGGCAACTTTGCTCCGTTGATGTTGTAAGAGCAGGAGCTGGAGAACTTTGTCTCAATAACTATTTTTAACACATTTAGTGCTCTTGCAATATAGGCCTGAGCTGAAGTACTTTGCACATGGAGAATCTTCCACTGCTTTTATTTAGGGCTCTGAATCAAGCCTTCTCCAAACAATGACTTATAGGAACGAGAATGTATTGCGAGGTAGTAACTTCAAAACATCGAGCCTTTAATACCTGTATGTGTCACCAATTTTGTGACAGATTAGCAAAACATATCCTTTCCTAACATCTTCAAGATTACATTTGCCAAACAAATCTTGCATAGTTCTAGAATGGTTTGAATTGCTTCTCTATTACATGCTCTGTATAAAGTGATGCATTAATTGTTATTATTCTCAGATTGAATATAACTGTATGTTTTCCATAAACCAGGCACAAGTAAAGAAAATTACACAAAAATGTGAGAGGCACACTTTGAAGTTTATGTGCAAGTGGATTAAAATGTATCTGTGTGGTATGTGAATAGATTTGCCATGATCTGAAGGAGAATTACCAGGAAACCAAGACAGCTCTGAAGCTAAGGATCCTTTTACTGCACAGAAGAACGTATCTTACCCACAGCTCGAGAGGCTGGTGGTAGTTGGAAACTTCAGAATGCAGCTACTGCATGTCTCTAGATGCACCACCTTCAGTCTGTCATACCACTATTAAAATATTCAAGAAGAGCTCAAGCGACGTGCACGTGTACACAGTGACATTACTGATGCTCTCTGTGGGGCTTTATGAAATCATCAGCCTAGGAATTGTTCAATCCAGGTGAAATGTTCACATTTCAAACTTTGTCATCTTATTTATACACTTCCATTTAAAAGTTTAAGTTACAGCAGTTTATGAGGGTTTCCTAGTCATCATCATTAAAAGGTATATTATTTAAAAATGCTTCAGACTCTGCATTATCTAGAATTCCTGCTGGACTGCCTTCCTCAAATTTAGTGTTCCAACGCCTGATTCAACTTAGTCCTCAAAGAAGGTGAGACAGCTGGAAAATCCTTTGTGTCCTAACACTCAGGAAAAGGGAGAGGAAGCTAAAAGGGCTTGGATTATTTAGGTTAGTAAAATGGAGGAGGTACGACTGCTTTCATAAAAATAATTGGGGGTAAAAACCACTAAGAGAGAAGGGCTATTTAAACAAAGGAACAAAACTGGCACAAGCACAGTTTCGGCCGGAAAGGTACAAGTTTCCAAACATCGAAAGAATGACATTTTAGAAAGCTTCCTAATTAGAACAGGACATGCAAACTCCCCAGGTATTACTCTGCATCTTGCTCGAGTTCGGAACGTAATTGTGAAATTCAAAAATTCATTCCCAGCTAGATATTCTACGTGTCTGCTACTTGGTAAAGAGACCATTGTGAGAGGTTGTATTCTAATAAATGGACATTAAAGATATTTTTAACCAAAACCTCTCACACCATATAAATACATGAAAGCACCGAGCTGTGTTAAACCAAGTCTTCCAAAGCCAACCTTCCCATGGGCCACATATGAAAATCTTTATGTGGCCAAGAAGCACAATACGCCTCATACCTTGGAGAACTCTGGCAAGGACTTACAGGCAGAAATGACTGTCCAGGACATTTGCAGGGTGAGGCTGGGTGGACTTGTGGCCAAGATCGAGGGTTATGCCATTAAGATGGCTCCATTTTTCCTTTCTGGCGCTGTTCCTCTCACCATAGGGATTGTGACTGCCTGGCAGCCCTGATGTCAACGCTGACTTGCTGCCATTTAAATGACGTTGCCTTGGACTGGAAGTTGCAAACTACTCGCAAGCCTCATGAAACTGAGAGGCACCAGTTAGCTGCGTGTTGCTGTAGCACGCTATTGCTGCTGCTTCAGTGAGCTCACAAACAATTCCCGCAGCTCTGCTTTCTCATTACACTCCTGTGTCCCCGCCAGTCCCCCGGGCCCAGGCTGCTGCCCCACGGAGTCCCTGGGCCTGCCCTCCAGGGAGGCTTCGGCCCTGCACACCTGGGTCCCCAGGCTGCACCTGAGGCTGCGGGAAGACTTCACCTCTCCCACCGCACTCCTGTCAGGGACACTAGTACCCATCACGGGGAAGGCTGCGGTTACACCCGGCCTTTCCACACCTCCACCCCTGAGGAGGGGGGATCTCCACTCTCCCCGGGCCCGGCTGTCCGCAGGCCCGAGGGGGTGCTTGAGCTGACGGCGGTATTTCGGGTTATGGTCCCGCGGCAGGAGCGGAGCCCAGCAGACTGGCCCGCGGCTCCCACAGCCATAAACCCCCCGAAGATCAACCTCTCCCCGGAGCGCTGGGACAGCGGCAAGAGGCAGCGGCCGCCGAGGCCAGACCGGCTTAGCACACGGGGCGGTGCTGTACCCCGGACTGACGGATCAGGTAACCAATCCACGTTCAGGCACGGAGGTGAGGCCCCGCCCCCCGCAATTGATAGTGGAGCCACCCAATCAGACCGCAGAATGAACTCTCAGTCCCGCCCTCCCTGCTTTACGGACTAGCAGCTGGGCCAACCACGAGGAAAGCGCACCGCCCCCTTCCCTTTCAACTCTCGCGAGTTTTCCCCAGGGGGCTCCCGTCCCCCTCCCGCTCACCGCCGGGTGACTGCGCAGCCGCCATGTTGGTTGCTATGCTGCCAGTGCTGCCCGTGTGAGGCGGGCGGCTGCGAGGGGAGGAGGCTGCTGTTCCTCCCTCCTTCTCTCCCGCAGGCGCTCACTCGCTCGCTCGCCGGCAGGGAGGGCGCCTCTGCAGAGCCCCGCTGCCTCTCCCCTCCCCGATCCCCTCTGCCTCCCGGCCGGGGCTGCGCGCACGGCCGCTGCCGGCGTGTGTGAGGCGGCGCCGTGCCTCGTGAGGGGGAGCCCCGGCTTGCTCGGCGCCGCTTTACCTCTCGCCTCGCCGCCCCCTCCGGCCGGCCGCTGTGAGGAGGAGCGGCAGGGGCGGGAGAGGTCCGCCGCTTTCCCCCCGGGGCTTCCCCGTCCCTTCCTCCCCAGCTCTTTCCCGCCCCCGCCCCCTCCCGGTCCCTCGGCCCAGCCGCCGCAGTACGATGTGGTCCCCGCCGCTGCGGCTGGGCGCGGGGCGGCTGCTGCGGCTGCTGTCGCTGCTGCAGGAGCGCCGCGACTGGCCCGGCGACGCCCTCGCCGAACGGCTGGAGGTCAGCGCGCGGACGGTGCGCCGCGACGTCGACCGGCTCCGCGAGCTGGGATACGCGGTGTCGTCCGTGA
>JAVSBS010020201.1:2540-25176 GCA_033124195.1 Coracias cyanogaster | reverse complement strand
ACATTAATTAGATCCCCTCTCAGTCTTCTCTTCTCCAGACTAAAAAGCCCCAGGTCTCTCAACCTTTCCTCATAAGGAAAGTCCCTTAATCATTTTTGTGGCTTTGTGCTGGATGGACTCTCTCCAATAATTCCGCATCTCTCTTGTAATGGGGAGCCTAGAACTGGACACAGTACTCCAAGTGCGGCCTCACCAAGGCTGAGTAGAGGGGAAGAATCACCTCCCTTGATCAGTGCTCCTCCTAATGCAGCCCAGGATGCTGTTGGCGTGCTGTCTTCTGGGCACAGTGATGCATGCCTGTGGTCCCAGCTACCTGGGAGGCTGAGCCTGCCAGATCGCTTGAGCCCAGGAGCTCAGTATGGTGATCCCTAGGGAGACCATGGTCACCAAGCTGCCTATGGAGGAATGGACTAGACTAGGTTGGAAAGAGAGAGGGTCACAATTCATTGCAATAGAAAAAGTAAAGAAGTTGAGGAAGTTCTAGATGTGAATTTTAAACCTAGAAGGGAATTAAATTGTCTTAAATGTGCTATATTTTGAAAACATTTCCTCATAGTTTGACTCATTTTTTAAATGAGGGGAGACTTATCACACATTCAGATAACTAAACAGTAGCTATTAATTTCCTAATTCAGTTTTCTAAGCTTTTTCTCCTAGGCTAGAATGGGATGTATTACCCTACCTACCTTGCCATTGACACAAAGATACCTGGTGCTCAGGTAAAAGAGCTAAGTAAGAAAACTCCCTGATCTCCGACCTCACACACCTACATAAACATAGACACACGCACAGCAGTTCGTCAACAAAATTTGCACTGAACCAAGCATGTTCATCAAGCCCATGCCTCTTCCCAAGCCCACACAGCTGGGCAGCGATACCCCACCACTGTGGCTGTACTTGCTCAAGGTAAGGCTAAGCACTGCTTCATTTACTTCTGTGTCACCCTGTACTCTTGGGGTGACAGTGAAAACAGTGAGCTTTGAGGCATTGTTGTTGTTTCCCACAGACACACCACACTGTTCAGGAAACTCTCCCAGCTGCTTTTTCTGGACTTTAAATGGGTTGTTGGGATTGACTTTGGTTAAGTCACTCGGGTTGCAAAATGGGGTGAACAACAAACTGCACGTCTCATCAGACCTTCCCTTCACCAGTGAGTATTTCCGTGAGTGCCACGCTTCATTGCCAGCTACACAGACCACTTTTGCATCTAGGATGGAGTCTGCTTTTAGGTCACGTCTATCAGGACCAACATCGACTCCAGGAATGTAGACATATACATGTCTGAGAAAGCACGCAGCAAGTTATGGTTGTTTTCAAGCTGCTTCTGAGGCAAGAGGAGGCCTTAGGGGTACATCTCAAAGTGTAAAACAGTGACCAGATTAAAGGAGATTTAAAGCACAGATTAAAGGAACCCTTATTACAGCACACATTAGAAGAAGTAGGACAACTAGAATATTTTCTCAGGATGTGCTCAGAACCACACAGGAATCGTTTCAAAGAGCAGTGGCTTATGACTAAAAGAGACAGTTTAAAGTGTTTTTGGACATCATATGTCTCTCATCTCTACCACAGGTTTAGCCTTGCATGGGCAAACAGTCCAATTCCAGCACAAGGGGCATTTAATTTCTTATTAAACTATGTTATTTAAATGTTCGCAGTTTGAAGCAATGGTGCAATGCTGTATTTTTATGCTCTGACTCTTATGACCCCTCTTCTCCACTCTTTTGTGTTGAAAGCCCGTTTAGTACATACTGGCTGGGAGCACAATCCATGGTCAAATAATACAAATGTTTCGACTGCGTAATTTTTTTAAGCAATCCTGTTGTCTCCCTTCGGGCTACTTCCACTGATAAAGACAATTATTGTAGTAAAGCAATGTACTATCAGATTTTTTTCTTTGTAACTGACAAGTGGATGGCCTTTTAGCTGGCAGCATCCCTAAAGTGTATGCAGCTATATGACTATAATAAGATTTACTTGAAAAAACTTAAACATTCATGCCAACCTCTCCTTCAAACTTAAATGTCAGAGTTCCTTCCCTCTGAAATATCTAACTCCCACTGATTCCAGTGAAATAGATACTAATTACCCTTTGAGGATTTGAACCTGGAGCATAACAGAAGGCAAAATGTAACTCACTGAAATGCATAATAGAAAAAGAATTATGATATTATAGAAATAACTCGTAGTGCTGTCGTAGTGAATATTCTGCACTTGGATGTTTCCTTTAGAAGGACTTAAAAGATTTATAGATCTGGTTCTACAATGTTTTAGAACTCAAATCTGAGACAGACCATGTCCTTTAAATTGCAACAACCACCTGAATTTAGTTTAAAGCAGTTCAGCTTACAGGAACGAGTGTGATTTTTCAACAGGCTCCATTTGCTCCTATATGTATTTTATAATATTAGCTACCGAATCACTCGGTTGTTCCTACAAAAGACTAAACTTCTGCAAAGTTCTAAAAGCAGGTTCTCAAATCAAAGTTCTAACAATGGGCTCCCACATCAGCTTACTGCAGTACCTGTTAGAGACAAAAAGCTATATTGTCTATTGTCAGGAACAAGACACATACCAAGCTTTGATGTTAGCTACCACCTGTGGGAAATATGAAAATAAATTGGCAATAGTCAGCATTTAACTCCGTATGACAGGAAATGCAAGCTATGAGGCTATTCCCAAAATTCTGCTGATTTTGGCCTGCTAAGTCAGATTTTCATTCTAGGCACAAAAAACTGTAGTTATAAACAGCCAGTTTATATCTGCAGACAGACACTGAACACTCCAGTTGCCTAGATGACACATAACATTTTTGGTGTGCTTTTGGGGAAGATGCTTCTAGAGGTACTGAATCTGGATATCCTTACCTGGGGTTCACTAGCACACAACAGATTTTCAGGTACCTTATGGTCTCACTTTGGGAAATGAAAGCATTCAAGTAGCTTTCCACACTCTTCTTCATCATATAACATCACTTATCAGCCTACTCAAGGTTATCTATTATAATCCTTGGTAAGACTGCTTTGTCTCATATTCCTCAGCATCTCCCCAGGTAAAATTTAGATGGTAAATCTGAGCTGTCCATTCAGAGCTGGACCCGAGTCCATCTTTCCCTGGGCTTAGCTTATGCTTTTTGAGTGAAAATTACTGTAGTGCCATCTAGTGCTACTCTGCTGATCCCTGCATTCACTGTATAGCACTTCCAAGGACATTGCTCTGGATTCATTACTTCTAGCTCTAAACACTCTGAAATCTTGAGAACGCAATTAACTTCCTTGCGAAGATTCCCCACCCCATTTTTTCTCAGGCAAGTCATAATATAGATGATACACATTTCTATAACAGACCTTCCAGCAATGCATTAAAATTCACTCTGGGCAGCGTGACTGTGTGAAACAGGGAAGGAACTGGAGATTATTTTGCAAAGAACATGTGTTCCCATATCTTCTAAATGTGCAACTTTTAAAAATAGGAATGCAGAAGTTGCTCAGGAGAGTGCGCCTGGGAAGGGGCCTGACACCTTCCAGTATGGCCAGCGTGGGTGTGGGGCTGGAGAGCACCAGCAGTATCGTTGCTTGCAAAGATGGTTTTGAACCACCAAGCCCAGCCCAAATGGTGAAGAAACTATTATTTTCCCTGTATATATGGGGTACTATCTCTGTTGAAAAATCCACAGGGATTACCACACCCCAGGAGATGAAAAAGATTTCCAAGACTTGCATAGCAAGTCTGTTAACTAAAAGTACCTGGTTCATGTAGCAATTGTCCCTGTTAACTCACCCAGGTCTCCTGCGTTCCCCAACTAGGAGCCCTAGAGGATTTTGCTAAGGACACCGGACAGCTGCCTTAAAAGTAACTGTAGTTGAAAACCAGTTATCCAGCTGGCAGCTTCTGGCTTTCTGCAGCCTGAAGCAAGGCAGTGTGCCTTGAGACACCTGATCCCATATTTTTAAAGTATTACTACAAAGACAGTCCTAGGGATAAACCAATGGGAAATAAGCACTTGGGGACTTGTGAAAATCCTGCTGGGTGCCTGTCTACATCTGCAGAAGTTTTAAAATCTGACTTCAAGACACCTTGTGGTCAAGTAAACATGCTTTGCTAAATGTGACGCTAAATTTGTGCGCTGCGGTACAATGTGACCTGTGGTCTGTGTGATTAAAAGTAGCTGCTGTTGCCAGATGTTCCATGTGTCTCCATAGGGTGCTTATTTAAAGTGCTGGCAGCATCTACCACCAAGCAGTCCAACACCCAGTGGGCCAAATGACTATTTCTGTTTTCTTGAAGAGCCATAATGTCGAAGCATTTATGTGATGTAGTGTGAGGCCATACCCATGATAACAATCAGGGGGTGAATAATTTCAGGTATACAACAGGTTCCACTTAGACCAGTAAAGTCTATTCTATGATTTTTTTTTCATTCCACAATCATTGTAGTTCAAGAGCTATACTGAACTTGCTCTTGAAAAGTCTTACTGACACTCCCAGCATTCACATTTTCATCTCATGTTCAATACTGATCTAAAATCAGATTCTGTTCCTGAAATGAATACATTGCTCTTCAAGCTGGAAATTGAACAATAAATTCTTGTCTTATATACTTAATGTTGAATTAGTTTGAGGTAAGAGGAAGATATACTTTTTGCCACGTCTAAATTTGTGAAGTAAATAATAGAAACTGTTTTCTGTGCAGTCTGCTTGAAAGTTATAGCAATTCATTAGCTAACAGAGAAAATATTGCCTGGTAGCAGAACTATAAATAAAATAGTAAAATAGGTAAGAGAGGTAATATTATTAAACTCTAAATAAATATATATCCAGAATTTAACCCAGCATGCACATCTAGAAGTATTATTGCTATTTTTTTTAAATTGAGGAAGAGGCACAAACTTCCACATACTTGATATAATAATCTAGACCTTATCTTATTTGAGGGAATTCATGCCTATTTAATAAACAGAACAGTGCCAGCAATTTTATAGAAAGCCCCACAAGTATATTTTCTTCTGGAATGTCTCCAAGCAAGTCACAGTCTTAAAAAAATTTTTTTGGCCCTCATCCTGCAAAGGCTTGTGTATGTGTCAAGTTTTACATGCTGTGAAGAACCTAATTGATTTAAATGGAGCTACTCACAAAGTAAAATGTTAAGCATCTGCACAGATTTCACTAGGTTTAGGACTTTTGTTTGAAATACATTTAAGTGCTCTTAACCGTTGTCTTGAAAGGGCCCCTACTGCCCACTGTTTGGTTTTTGTGTATCCAACACTTTCTGTAGTTGTTCTAGTATTACTCCAGCCTGAGTTTGGTGGAACATTTCACAGGATCCTGGAAACTGTGCAAGACAAAACTGCAAGTAGGAAAGTAGTCTACACTTTTCACAGATCAAGAGTGCAATACATGACCCTCCAAACAATATTAATAGATGTCTGTGAGTTAGTGACAGACATTTGATTTCATCCAGTGAAGAATTTGATCCAATAAAAAGTGTCAAAAATCCACTCAGCAGGAGTAAGGACATCCCCCCATGAATGCAAGTAACTTTTGTTTTAAAAAAAATTCCTAGTGCTGCTCCTGAAAAAAAAGAATCAAATGTGATTTGAGAATGACACAGTATAGTTCCATCTTCCTGAGTCTGCAGAAGATAATTCCAGAGTCTCTGCTGCTGGCCAACACCTTCTCAAATTGCTAAGAGGTGAAAAAACCTGATGTGAGAAGATACTTTTCAGATTTTGCCATGTAAGTCCTACAGAATGACAGCAAACCTAACATCTTCCTGAAGTCTTTGAGCTGACTGTATAAGCTATTTCAGAGGTGTTCCCTGTCTGTCTTGTATAGCGCTCCAGTTAGAGAACCAAATGAAATGATTTATAATTACCATCTGACTGCCACCCATTTGGAACATATCACAGGAACTGCGGGGAAGACTGATGCAGTTTAATTTAGGGATATTCTTACTGAATTTTACTTTCCACTCTATGTTAGCTTTGATAAGAGTCTTAATTTTAGGACTATGCTAAATATGTCTTAGCAGTAAAATACACCAAATGTGCAAGTGAACTATCTAGATTTTACTCTTTTTTAAAGGTCAGGATTACATGCCCATTGCATCTAGAAAACATTTCACACGTTTTGTGAGCACAACATATTAAACATAAAAATGAGCTGACTTACAGTGTCACAGCTAAAGACAGTACACAAGTGTCTTCTTCTTTTAAATGTCAAATAGATGTTTTGCTCCTGTGTACCTCAAACTGGTTAAGAGATTTAGATATGACAGGTGTAGAACAATTTTTACTGTCAAGCAATAAATATAACTTAAGAAACAATATAGAAACAGAAGGCTTTAAATATAAATATTCCCTTCCCCCAGGAGTTCTACAGAAGATATCAATACGTGACTTTTGAAGATTCAGTGACATCTGGCTTCACTTTTTACCACATATGATGAGATATTTGGCATATATAATTTTACTCTGTGGTACTGTTCCTATTGCTAAACATTTGACCTGGCCTGATTTCTCTTAGAGGGACTTTAGTCTCATACTCTTTCTTTGTTGTGTGGTGGAGGGTTGTGGGGCTTTTTTGTGTTTGTTGGGGTTTTTTGTGGGTTTTGTTGAGATTTTTTTTCCTCTTTGCTGCTTTTATCCCTGGGACAGAACCAGTCTAATCTGTCCCTTTCTTCTTGGATGATTCTGGACATGGTATCAAGCAATAGACTAGGGAACAAACCACTGCTCTCCTTTCAAAAGAGTAGGTACCTGTGTGGATGAATCATCTCTTTCCACTCAACCTGATGAATGAAGATAACTAACCATTAACTTCTCTATTAAGCATGTCTTTTTATATGTAAGAGTCACATAAAAGGTGCGTGTGATGTGCATGAAGGGAGGGGTCAAAATATACTGTAACAGAAGATACTGGTGTTGGATGTTAGAGAGTGATGTGGGGAGGCTCTGAGGTTTAAGAAGGTGAAGGAAGGAAGGAGCAACTATATAGGAAGGAGACTGGAGAGGAGAGGGTGAGAGTGAAAACCAGGTAGCGTGAAGAGTAGGTGAATGAACTGAAGGAGCAGCAGCAAACAACAGCAATGGGCCAGACAAATAGAGGCTGCTGTAGAAATAGCAGACACCCAGACTTTGGAGTTCAGGGCATGGTTGTATCCAGGAGGATGAAGCCCTTCCCTGCTGCTGCTGTGCATCTCTTTAGACAATGGGAGAAAGGAAGGTGTTTTAAGGCTACGGCTTTTACTCTCTGATCTCAGCCTTAAATGGCTGCTTTGAGGAAGAATAAGATTTTAAATTGCTGAGGGAGAGAGAAAGGAACAACAAGGGAGGGGAGACAGGAGTTGAGCCTTAATGTGACTTGTGATTTTATTTCAGGCTGCTTGCCAACACATATTTTATTTCTTTTTCTGGTTGCTATTGGATAATATTAAGATGTGTCAAGTTGTGACCTGTTAAGGTGTTCAGAAGGCTTTCAGTCCTTAGTGAGGAGAAGATTTTGTCACTTCCCAGATTAAATATTTAATATGGCCACAGGCGGTCTGTGAGTGCAGGGGAGAATCCAGCTGGAGTGGAGCAGCGTGGAGATGGTCTCTGATAGAGAGAGGTGAGAGCAAACTGAAAACTGAGCTGTGCAGAAGCCTGGAAGTGTGAATGTCATCTATAGCCTAACATCACACTGAAATAAAATACATTTATAATGAACTCTTCCAGCCTTAAGAAAGATTTGGATGCCTTGCTGCCCTACAGCATGGCAGATTAGTGCCTGGGATCCTCTTCGTGGTTGCTGCTGCTGCTTCTGGCAGTGGGAGGGAGGCTGTCCTACCTGCATTGTCTGGCCAGCAAGTTCAGAAACCTTACTAAGAACCTGAGATCTTGACTATGGCTAGATGTGATGGCAGCAGGGAGCCCCTTTCAAACTCTCTCGTCCTAGGTATCTTCTTTATCCCTTACCCCATCATCTTTAAGAGTGAAGAGGAAGTTGGTGAATGCCCACTGGATACTGTCACTAAGCTTCAGGGATTTAAGGCCCCAGTGCAAAGGTGTTGCAGCACCCATCTCCCTGAGGTATGGACTCCTCTATCAGCTTTTGCTACTACACCAGGAGGCTCCCAGAGTCAGTATTGTGAAGCAGCTCTGCTGGCCAGCCTATGGAGCAAGGAAAGGATGGAACGAGTTATTTTACCCATTCTCTGTTCCCTGTTGTCAAGTAATAGTGCATGGGTAAGTTGGCTTTCATAACTCTCTATGGGTGATCTGATATTTAATGAGTTACTATGTTTACCTTGAAAAGAATTAACAAGTTGCAGGATTGTCAGCTTTGGATCCAATCTCTTGCAAAAAGTATCCCATTTCACGTTGCTGCCTAATACACCCACCTCTCGGTGGCACCATTTCCTCTCCCCCTGTTTAATTGTAAGATTCATTTTCATTCTTTATTACCATTCCTTTAGCTTGACACAGCTCACTGCTGTAACTCCAAATAATCTCCATCTGGAATATCACTTTGGCTCTCTTTTTTTCATATTACTGGAAACTCATTTAGTTGTGTCAGTGTTTTAGTTTAACTCTGCCTTCAATTCTTTTTTCTTTTTTTTTTTCTAGATTGTGGTGGTGAGTTGCTGGAAGATTGTTATCTGAGTTTCTGGGTGGATTGCATCAGCTTCTCATTCTGATTTAAAGGTACCAAATGCTAAAAGTTAACATGGTGTCACAGAAGAGACTTCACAGGTTTTTTCAACAACCAAGGATAATACTTATAATAAACTTCTTTTTTGTTCTCCTGATGCTTGCAGTATACTTGTGATGGACACTATCAAGATAGTGAGTTTAGATATGAACTTCCACAGCTTTTCAGCTGTGGAAACAAATCTCTGTAACTCCTTCTTAGACTCCCTCCCTGCCATAATTGTGTAGTTTCATGTCTCAGTAATTCTAAACATTATTTTTACTTAATAGCAATAATGTATAACTTTACTTGTCTTTCTGTAAGATTGGTTTCATTCTATTATTCTTTTCCCTTTTATCCCTACAAACATGAGAATTGTTGTAGAACAGACTTGCCTCTTTAACAAAATGTTTAATTAAAATTGGCTAAGTCCTTCTTCTCTTTATGATTTCTGTGCACGCAGAGCAGAAAGCAATAAACTCATTCAGGACCAGGCTCTATCCTCTTTTTCATGGGAGTAAATTCAGAGATCTCTGCTGACTGCTCTGGAGTTGTGGATGAGGTATCTCAGATCAAATGAGACCAAACTTTCTGCTTTAATGTGTAGCCAGCAGTGCAGTTCTCTCATGGTCAGAAAGAAGATCATTCCTATTAGAGTTTAAACTATGTTTTCACAATGCTTACAAAGATGGTCATATCTTTCTTAAGCACGCACTGAACTTACATTAATAATTAAGGGCATCCTACAGAGTACTGAGTAAATTCATTACACTGTGAATAAATACAACTGTGGTTTTTTCATTTTCCCTTGAAATTTGAATGCATTTGAAATCTCTTTGACTTTCTTGGCCATCCTCTCACACAGTGTAGAGTTATGGTGCTGTTGTAAGAGGTTGATACCTACTGGTGCAGCAGCACAGCTCTCTCTGATCTGAGGGATTAGCTGTGGATCTCTCTTAACATTTTTCCCCTTCCTTGGGCCTAAAATTTGGCAGTTCATACTCTGCTAAGAGGGCTTTCTGTAATATGACTGAAATACGTTTTATGATGAAGTGAGCCAAGGAAAGGACTTAGAAATTATTCTTTTTATTTTTCTATTAATTTAGAATGCCATGTGATTTGAGATTCTCTGGCACAAAAAAATACTCAGTTTGTTGATGTGACTTCTGTGATCTGTAGTAAGTATTGTCAAAATGGAAAAGTTTGAAAAGGATTTTTCACTCTCCTCTAATTTTCAATAGCCTATCCTTATCCAATCCTGTGGATTTCATTCTGGGGTTCTGCATGTAACTTAGAGAAAATTCTGCCACAATAAATGGGGCTGTCCTTCATCAAGAGGGACTCTGAGGGATCCTTTCCTACTTTCCTATGCTTTTGTGAGTCACTCACTCCACATGGGTAAGCTCTCTTCTTCTGGGGGGCTGGAGCTCTTCGGCTTACCTTGAAGGCTGCAGGGAAATGGGAGAAGGCTGGCTTGTGGATCCCTTGGCATTTGGTATTTCAAAAGCCAGGCTAGGTATCTTTCTACTGGAAGTGGTAGGCCTGGTTTGTGAAATCCAACTGCCTCTGTTATGTCAGAGTAAGACAAGATGATCTGTGGTGACTCCTTCTTGCTGCAGGGCTTATGAATAAATGAAGTGATGAAGAGGCATAGCGAAAGAGCCCGTGTTCTTGGGGAGTCCTCTTGCACATAAGAAACAGTAAATATGTTCACATACACAAGAAGCAGAGTTAGAAAGGCCTAAATGGCCTTCAAATTATTATTTCCCAAGATCGGTGAGCTTTACTTTCTACTTTTTTAAAGGCTAAGGTTTTCCATAGAATTAATCTGTAATTTAAACACATCTGATACCTCTGTTGCTACATTTAGGAAATCTAAAAATATTTATTGATTTTTTGTACTAATTGCCTTCAGCTCCTGACAGGGTGGTACTGACATAGCACGGTAACAGCACGGATACTCTGGCGGCTGTATTCCCACGTATTATTCATTCTGTCACAACACATTTTTATACCTCTGAAATTTTCTTTAACTCTTATTGACTGATCTCATCAATATGCTACAACAGAGAGACACTGAAAAACAAATGTAGATTCTGGTATGATATGTTGGCTTGCTATAAAGATTTACTCTTTTTGTGAGCTATTTACTAAACCTAATTAAATTTGTTTTAGAAAACATATGAGTTGCATTATTGTTTTTAAAAATTGCAATGATTTCAAGAAAGCCTCTTTTTATAGCTTCTAGGCTCCTAAGGAACATAAGTTTTCCATAAAATAATGCTTTATTTTTCAAAATGAGTTGGTTTTACTCCAAATGCCAAAAGCTAAGACATTTGAGAATGCGAAAATCTTTTTCTGTTTTCATTGGCAAAGAATTCCCCTTTCTTATGATATATTATTTTACATCTTTGTAAGCCAATATGAGCCACTATTATTGCTAACATTTATTTTGCTTCAGAGGAGAAATCAGCAGGGGAGAATACATAGCTTTGCAAAAGAGTAGAGAGCACTGTAAGTACATTAATTGTCCTGGCACTTTTAATATTTCTTCAAGTAAAATTTATCTTAGTGTTACAGCTCCATTACAGTTAAATGCCAGTCAGCTTTTCAGTGTTCTAACATGATCTTCAGGATTTAGAATGAATTTGTCTCTCAGCCTACTGTACATTTTTGCAATAAAGCTCATTGTTTCAATAATTCTTTACCTTGTCTGTTCTTAATAATTTCCCTTTCATTTAAAAAAAAATCTGTAATATTGTTTGAACTAACGATGTCTGCTTAACTGACATATAAATTTAATAGTTCTTTTCAGATGTACAGATCCTTGAGAATGAGTTAATGGCAACCTTCCAATGCACCGTTGTTGCACATGCCCAAAGCTCGCCTCCCATGTGTTGTTCAATCCTTTTGTGCAATGTGTTGATTCAGTGTGTGCTCCATCCCTCGTCTCCTTGCCTGTCCACATAATAAGCTGAAGGCTCCTGGCCATGCAGTGACAGTGATCACTGAGGCAGTTTTTTGCGTGCACCCACATGAGCAGGTGTGTTTGCACTCTCTGAGCATCTGGCCTTTATGGTTATATAGTGCAAATTCCACTTTGGAGAGCTAAGGATCTAGAGGAAAGTGATGGATAAATTAGGAAGGCTCCAGAAAAAAAAAAGGAGACTAGAGGCCTATCTCTCACCTCCTTGAAAATTATTCCATGGATTCCAGCAAAGTCAGTCTTTCATACTTATTCTAAAGGGCTCAAAACAAAGCTCTGAGTTTGCAGAAGTCTGCGTACTTCTGAAGTAAACAATTCTGCCTGTCTCCAAATCTCTTCCCTATTGTCCTGCCCTGCATTATTTGTTGTCCCCTCACTCTTCCTGCTTCCCCTCTGTTTCTTCAGTAGATCCTGCAATTTTGCACAGGTCCTTTACTCCAGGCCTGTTTACCTCTTTCCCTACTGGACAGAAGGGGCTTGTTGAGAGAGAAAAAAGGCATACATGTGTTAAAAAAAGACAAGCCTGATCATAAGGAAGCCATTCAACACCTTATTTATGTACAAAATTTCACTGCAGGTTCAAAACCCAAGTTAGAAGAGAACCCTGCTACTTTGATGTAGCATGCATGACTTGAGGCACAAGCAAACAAATTCCAGACTTGCTACTTCTGTCATCTTTCCTCTCTACATTGCTGTGTGCATCAGTGAATAAGGATGTGCAAGTCAGCTAAGTGACTCACTGGGTAAGTTCCTAGTGAGGTGAAGGTTGCGGAATTAGCTCTTCCTGGACACATCCATGGTTTCAAAGCTTACTTTCAAGGACAAAGTTGCTGTTTGTCCACAAGCTGTCCAGAAACCAGTACACACTCAGATGGGTCTGGCACAGTCCAACTGACTTGCTTTGCACTGGAAAGTGGGGTTTTATCCAGAAATTATGAAATTGCACACCAGAAGTATGCATGCCACATACATCAATCTATCTACACTCTCAGCCTTCCCTGATACTACCATTCCAGGCATGTCCACCCAGTACAATCAGACTTAGATGATAGTCTATCCAGGCAAGTCTAATGCCTCTTCTGGAAGGCAGACAGGAAGAAACAGCCTGGTTCCTCTGCTCTCATTTCATCTGGGAGCCCACAGCCCATCATAATGTCCATCATTATGCCCATTATAATGTCCATCCATAAATTCAACATAGCAGTACACCTGTTCTTTCAGTTCCCATCCCGAGGGTCAGTTCTGGGTAACATTTTTCTGCTCTTACATATAACAAGCCAGATTTTATTTTTATGCAATATTTTATTTTTATCTTCTTCTAGGACAAGGTTTGTCATAGTGTGTACCACAGTTTAAAGAAAGTTTGATTACAAGGCATGATATCTTGCCTAATCCTTTACTTTTTACTCTCCCAAGGCCAACTGAGGTGGAAGGTTCTCAGTCCATGCTGGCTGGAGAGAGGAAACCAAGACAGATTGGGACCCCAGGGGAGAAGTACAAGGGGGTACCAAATTTAGATATTCCCACGAGAGGATTTGTCAAGAGTGATGAAACCCACCAAGCACAGTAGATGCCCTATGTCACACAGGATACATAAGCCTCAATGGAAAGCACAGAAGAGATTGAAAAAGAACTGGCCAGGCCTTTGGCTAATTGGTGCCTCCTTGTGCCCGTATTTTCTAGGCCATACAGCAGAGAACCAAGATAGGCTTGCTAGCTGGCCAGTTTAAAAACAAAAAAACCCCACAAACACCACAAAAAGATGCAATAATCAGACACTCTTGCAATTAACTGTTGAATGTGCAGTAGCTTTGGCGAGTCAAGGCTATGCCGGAGTTATTGTGCTAACTGACTTGCCTGTGAACATGCAGAGACCAAGTGGCTGTGTGTCACAGATCAACTTCTAGGCTAGTCACAGTAGTGCAATTGATGGCAACTCCAGAAAATTAGGTTGCCTTGCCAGCAGCCGGTATGGTAATGGCCAAAATGGCCAGAAGAGTTGATAGAGCTGTAGCCCTAAGCCAGGCAGAAAGACAACATCCAGGATGTTGCTGAGGACAAGAGGCTGGCATTCAGCACATCTGTCATTTGTTTACTTGGTGTTCCATGGAGACCTCTGACATATATGTGCATCAGCCTTGCTGAAGCTCCCCAGCAGGACGTGTATTTTGGTTGATTCTTGTGGCATGAGGGGAAGTTCCCTCTGAAGAAGACCTCACAAGGAAAGAGGCACCCCTAGATGGGCACTGGATTCATGGAGGAGAAGTCTGATTACCAGGCAGCAGATGATCTCTCCAGGGCTAGCCCATGATGTCACATGCCCAGATGTCATCAGCAAAGATGACCAGGGTATGTAGGAGAGTGACTCCAAAGTGAAAGCAGGGACTGTCAGGGAAAGACTGAAGGGTGATCGCTCCTCTAACAGAGTCAAACAGGGCTGTGGAAGATTGTTGAAGTCTAATTGTGTTTGACAAAATGCCACAAGCTGCCCATGGGGTGTGCCCACATGAGTGTGGCATTGCAGTCACTCTCTCCTAACCCACAACCCTTTTCCTGCAGCTGCTTTTCCTTCAGTCTGAATGTCTGGGTGAGCAAATCTTGCAATGACTTGCCTTTACAGGTCCAGGGGATTCCTGTCTTGCTCACAGAAGTTATGGAGTAAAAAGTAAGAGAGTTGTGTGGGATTGCTGGTGCACCGGGTTTACTGCTGAACTTCAGCCTGGAGCTACTGGAAAAACTGAGATTTCCAGTGGAAACCAGTGCAGCAAGACACAGGGTGTGCTGTGCTTGAAGAGCTGTAACAACCTGGAGACCCCAACAAGTTAAAGCCGAACATCTTATTTTTGGAATTGCTAATGACAAGTATTCAAAATTCATGAGGCAGCACCCCAAAATCCTAAGTCGGGGGGGAGGGTTGCTAACATTTTTGGGGTTTTACAATTCAGCATTTTTCTTTGCCATAACATGTGACATAACATGATTCTAGGACTTAGATTTAAGAACTCCACTTCATACTGCTATTGTAAGATACATAATAAAATTATGAGCTTCTAGAGCAATGATTAAGATTTCAGGTTATTTCCATTTTATTTCATTTCACATCTTTCATGAAATTGCTTGAGTTACATGGCATGATCATATTTAAATAATCTCTGGAAATAAACCCTTAAATATAGAAAATTGCAATGAAGAATTCAAGTCATATAACCAATACTTTCTTCTTATCACACAATGGCTTGAGTTCTCGTGAGTCTATTCACTTTTAAATAGTGACAGTCTTTGGTGCCACTGAAATCTTAAATTCTTAATCAAAGGACTCCATAGCCTTTGATTGCATGAAAACAGTCAGGTGACATAAAAAATGGCACTTTTCACTGTGGTTTACATACAGATTATAAGACACACTATATACTTAAAGTTTTTCATTGCATGTGACAGCTCATGAACTTCTGGGTTTCCTTTCATGCAGAAAACCATGAAGGGCTTACAGTTCTCCTAATGATCCATTTAACTAAGACAAAGAAAACTCTCTTATTCTATATAGAAAATATGTGCTTTGAACTTCAAATGTATCCCATTTTTACATTTACACAGACATCTTGGGAGTGATCAGGACAGATCTGAGCTAAGGATCTGTGCCGGCTTAGATGACCTAGATTGTCCAAGATTTCTGCATTGGCAGGTTTGATAAGGACTTACATCTAAGATCTAAGCCCTTTTGCAGCAGCAGCTGGAGGCTGGTCAGGATCTAAGAAAACTCTTGATGCTTCTAATTCAGCAACTAAATCAGTGTCTAACATTCAAAGCTGCACCTAAACAGGATAGTTTAGGTATCCCACCAAATGTTTTGTCTGTGTGTACAAGCCATCCTTTTTAGAAGATTTTTCCAATTTGCATATGTGCATATGTGCCTCATTCAGGAGTCAGTGTTGGTCGGTTGCCTCTCTGTCCTTTACTTTTTTCCCATTAACTGTTCATGAAATCTTGCAAAGATTATAGAAGGCATAAACAGGAGCCGGAGACTGAGATAACTCACATATGATACCACCAAGCAGACACCAGAACTGGTATGCAGCTGAACAGGATTGCTTGGGAGACACCAGCAGCCATGCAGGAGTAGTAAATCCTTAGATGAGATTCTCATTTCTTCCCTGTGATGTCCCATGCCAGTGGGCCTGGTGCTTAGCATGGTCGTGAAGATGAAAGAGAAGTAGTTGCTCAGCTAGTCTTCGGAAGGCTCCTGCAGCAAGCTACCACATGCCTCCAAAGAAGGCTTCTTTTCCCAGTATGGATACCATGGCAGGATGTTAGAGGATAACAGCTAAAGAACCCACCATAGAGTTTCACTTACTAAGGGATGAAGATGAACCGGAGTCATCACGAGAACAGGAGGAGGAGGCAGAACCAGAGGTTATCACCTATCTCTGAGTGAGCTGCGAGATAGGCGAAAATATTTCAGCCATCATCACATTATCACCTGGCTGCTCTGATGCTGGGATAACGGGGCACAATACAATTGCTCAGCCAATGCCTGAGTCGTGGTGCTCACCAGCCAGCTCTCTACAGTTTATATACTGGGCATGATGGCATATGGTATGGAATACTACTTTGGCCAGTTCAGGCCAGCTGTTCTTGCTGTGTCCCCTCCCAGCTCCTTGTGCACTCCCAGCCTCCGCTGGCAGGGCAGCATGAGAAGCTGAAAAGTCCTTGACTTCGTGTAAGCACTGCCCAGCAGCAACTAAAGCATCCCTGTTACCAACGTTATTCTCATCCTAAATCCAAAATGCAGCACTGTACCAGCTGCTAGGAAGAACATTAACTTTATTCCACCTGAAACCAGGCACCTGGAAAGTCCACATACCTATCCTAAAGCGCTAAACTCACTGAATGCAAGCACTTACCAATTGGGGAGTATGAGGGGTGGGGGAATGCTACAGACATCTGTGCTTGTGATAACAGGCTTCAAGTACTTCACTCTGACTTCAGTTTCCTGATGACAGGAGTGGAAAACAATTACCATTTTCCCAACTGAATTCTGAGTTTATTGTCTTGGGAACATTCCTTGCAGATGACAGAAAGAGAATAAAGTATCCTACCAGCTGTACTTCTAGGTCTTCCACTATTTATCTCTTCTGCCAATTTGGCAGCCTGTTTATTTGATTTATTAAATATTACAGCTTACTATTTAAAATACCATACAGCAGGACTGGAAGAACCACACACTTAACTATTACGTTATTGTCCTTTGTTCAGCTCATATCTGACAAGGTCATTATTTAAAGACTGCAGGCACAGATAACCTTCAAGACACAATATAGCAATAAACTGTTCTCTTTTTAGTATCAGCTGTAAAATCTGCAAGATGACTGACAATTATAAACACCTTAGGAAGTGAGGTATGAGATACCTCTTAATACTGGATTCTGGTACCTATATTCTATGTTGGAGGCATGGTTTCTCTAGCAGGAGCTGTGTGAGCAAAAAAATGGGATCATATGAAATGTTTCATTCTTAAGGCTCTGTTCTTCCTCTTATCAAAGGATAGTCACCATCAGTAACCTTTTTCCCCCTCTTCTCTTTCTGCATCAGACAGAAAAAGCTAATTATTGTCTCTCAGACATCTGGGCAGCTGAAGAACTTAAGCACTTTACAACAAAGTATAAACTTCTACTCCTCTGGTCCTTACATGACACAATTCAGTGAGGAATGTATCTTTCAGAGGAATGTATCTTTCACAGGACCTTACATTCTGTATTGGTCCGTACTTTAAAAATCTATGTGATACAAATATTTAAATAGGTTCACTGCATTTATTTTTTCCTGGCTTCTTACTGAGACAGGGTACTACACTGGTTAACCGCCATGCCATACCATTATCTGTGTATGATACAATACAGACTATAGCACACACTTCTGAATTAGCTCAGATTACCTTTGTTCTGATGAGAATGAGTGCAGTGATCCAGGATGGAAGTGAAAAATGCACAGAGAAAGGCAGCATGGTTCTCGTCCAAGACAGGTACTCACAGGCTGGTAGTCAAGCACAAGGGGGTTCCTGCCTCCACTGCAATTCGCACATCCAGAGGCAGCCAAGGAATGCAAGCTCTAGGGGGAAAAAAAAAAAAGGTAGGCATATTGTTAAATTGATGGGAAAGGTCATATATATCTGTCACTCCATCTTAGCAAAGTAAATACAGGTTTTCCTGGATTTTGACAGCATCAACAAGACTTAGAGATCTATAGCTGGAAGGGATTTCCTGGTATCACTTACTCCATTGCCCAGCACTAACTAGCACAGAATGATGTATATCAAGCTATTCCTGACAGATGCTTATTTTTTAACAGCTTCCAATAAAGATGATTCCACAATGACTCCAAGCAACATCCTCTCACACTACTTCATTACCCTTCTAACTAGAATTTTTTTCTAATTGCTAATCCAAATCTCTCTTGTTACAACTTAATGTAATTACTTCTTAACTTTGTACCTGCATTAGACATAGCCAAAAGTTGAATCAACTTCATGACAACTGAAAACATACTCAGCTGATGGCTATATTTCCCTTTCCCTCAGTTTCCTGCTTTTTTCAGCCTAACTTCCTTCTGTCCTTTCTCAGAGCTCAGGATTTCTGACACTGCCTATCATCTCCATTGTTTTTCTCTCAGCTCTCTCTAGTTTTTCATCCTACTCTCTTCTAGCTGTGGAATTCAAATCCAGTGCCAAACAGACCCCCAAAATTATCTTCTTTGGCTTATGTATGGCCAGAACATAATTTGTTTTGCAATCCTGCCACATAACTGACTCACGCTCAGCCTGTGACCCATGTAACCCTGGGTTCTTCTCTGCAAAAAGGACTATGAAGAGCTCAGTGTAGGGGTCTTGAGCTGGCTCTGAGGGACACACGAGGGTAGATCACATCACATCACGACAGCTGTGAGGAAAGCACCTCAGGGCCTGTATCCACCAGCCACCCAGACTAGACATGGCTCAAGTAAATTGCTGACAATTCGTTTGCATAGAGACCTGGGTGCAATCAGCCCCAGAGAAAGGCTTGACTCTGCCACTGGTTTTGTGAGTAGATCCTTACATTCATCAGATTGTTTAATATAACAAAAACAAGATGAAACAAATGTAAATGGAGTCCACAGGCAGAGAGCAGTGGGGAACAGAGATGTCATAGATGGGAGTTCACACAACTAATGGTGTGCTTGTCTTGAGGTATCTTCTTCTTGCCTTGCTTCTACCTCCAACTTAGTAGAGGATTCATCCCACCTAACTGATCTAAAATTGGCATCGTGTCTAAGCCCCTCCTGGTCTCCTCTGCAGTCTGGGAAAGGAAGAACTACCTTCCAAGCTCTGGATTCACCTCATTCCAAAATAAATGTCTAAGAGACAAAGCATGAATCATCTCCTGAATGTGCTACCTCTCTCTGTTGACCAGCAAGGGAGTGACCAGAACAGCCATAGGCCAGGTGTCCAATTCTTCGACAGTCATGGAAAGGTAACCACAATTATTTCCTTAATGATGGGCCAGGGTCTCTAGAGCAGCTGATTACTTTTCCAGGAAAGCACTCACAATCTGTTCCATGCATAGCCAAACTCAGTGTGTGCATGAGAATTCATAAAGTTTAGTTTAAGTGCTGAATATCCTCTCTGTTCTCTGTCTTCCACACATCCTCTGCCTCTAGCTCTAGCTATCTATAGCAGATTGTCTTTTCTCAGCCATTCCTGGCAATACCTCAATAACCAGCAGCTGGGTCACATTCATGGAGTCACAAGAACAAAACAAAGCTATCAGTTAAAAATGGTATCTCCTCTCCTTGGCTTTCATTCGGCCTGGCATAAACTAACAAAGAGATGTCATTTTTTTTGCCTGACTGCATTTCTTGTAGCACGTAGAAGGAAGCATAATTTTCTATCCCAGCCATTTTTTCCCTTTCACGCTTGGCTAACGACACTGTACTTTTCACACAGATCTTTTCACTCAGCTACTGCAAGTAAAGGTGCCAGAGTACCAGAGGTCAGAGATTACTCTGTCTCAGCTTTGTTAGAAGCCATAGAATTCTATGCTAAAACTGCACACGCTTTACTGATCTTATTAAAACAAATATTTTGGTAGCAAACTCATGAAATGCAAACTGCTATCAGAAAAGCTCTGCTGGTAGATTTTTGCAGAGTAGCACATGTAATTAATTATACAGCACATATATATATATATATGCAATTTTGATTCTGTTTCTGCAGAGCTTCATGCAAGAACAGGAAGGCCAACATCATTCCCTAGAAAGAGGGATAATCAGGAGCTCAATTTGGGATGCAGAGGACTGCTGTTATGGTTGGGTCAGAAGCTGCCACTGATCTAGAATAAGAGCAGAAGATAATTTTCTCTGTCCAAGCTGTGCTTGAATATTTATCTAACACCATGCTTATTTCCATGAAAAGTACTCTACATTTGCCACTAGTAGACACGCAGATGTCCATTTCTGACACTGAACTGATCTATTTGTTCCAGTGTAACATGATGGGAGAGACAAAGGATTGGAAATCGCAAGCATAGAAAGTTTTTTCCATATCCTGGTCTGGTATATTTGTATTTTGTAACTGGAAAAATGTATTTGTGTGAAATTAATTAAGTGATGGTTCAGAGTACCACTAGCTTTTGTAATGGCTGAAACCTCTTTGCAGTGACATTCTCTGCTCAGTGGTCTAGGGTTGGTCTATACTTTCAAACGCTAGATGGTGCCAAGGGTCCACACATAAAGAAAAGCTAACTAAGAGAACCCAAAATAATCCATTCAATGGCAATACCGCGTAGTTTGGTCTCTGTGTAGTTCTGTCAATTAGTTCAAAATCTACTGTTAAAATTTTTATTATCTAGGAAGTGACAGAAAAAAATTCTATACAAGTGACACAAGGAATTTCACCGGTAATTTAGTGCTGGAGTCTACAGAGGGGAGAGCAACTCAGAAATGAAATTTCAATAAAGGGATGTCAGCAGGATGGACAGGTCCAGATTCAGATAATCCAAAACCATTGCTCTGACAGTGACTGGTAAAAAGTGCTTCAAAAAAACCCTATAAAAGCCCTGTGGCAAGCACATAGTCAGAGTCCTACCCTCAATCTTAGCCTGGTACCTAACACTTACAGGCTGACTTAAGCTCTAGCATATGAAGCCAAACTTTGCCAAAAGGTGTTTCTAATTTAAAAATCGGTTGTTCTTGTTAGATATAAAAAACCTAGTTGACCTATTTTATAACTACACTATGGACATTGATTGCAAGATTAAAAAATGAAAACAGCTGCAAACTGTATCAGTGCCTACGTAATAACAAAGATAATAAAAATATTTTTTTCTAAATTTAATGCTTTCTTGAATAGAAAATTTCATATTTGCTCATCTGATAGTTTTACTAGTTTCACTATATGACCAAACTCTACAGTATGAGCAAGAAATTAGTATAACTTTAAATAAAAACTGCATCATGCCCACTGTGTACTGCTTTTCAGCAATATTCAGGGAAAATATCTGTAGCCATTCTGCAAGGCAGTATCATACTTTCCTGAGGCAGTATGTATGAGACTATCATCTGTGAGATAATGATATTGATGGTTTGCCGGAAGGGTGTTATTAAATTACTAGCAAGAAAGGACAGAAGAAAAGGAATATTTGATGCCTCATTAGCATTTCTATTTTGACGCTCCATTGTTTCAAGTTACTGACACTGTTCTATTTTCCTGTTTGTACACAGCTGGAGATCTGTGGGAAGAGGAATTTCTGTCTGCCGAGGATATGCAACAGGATGCAATTACCTGAGTCTTGGGCGAAGTGCTCATTTCACGTAGTTATTTGTCGGTATGGATGCTAGATTCTGGTCCTGTGATCAGAAGGATTATCATAAGGAAACCCTCATAGATGTTAATGTAGCTGGACAGAGAGTCTGTTTTCTCAGTGGAGAAGTAAGTACCATTTCTTAAATCTTTCTGACCCATGTCTTTAGGAAGGATCCTTGGATCCATGCTTGATATAAAATTCTTCCCTGGAAACTGGGCTGTGATGCCTACACAGTGCTGTGTCTCTGTGTCTTTTGTGGCAGCACCATGTATGTCAATAAATCAAGTTACCTTTAGATGACTGGTCTGCAAGACTACAGGTATCGCTTGCCAGTAGGCTTACATGCTTACAGTGCGAGGCTCAGTCCATAGGCAGCAGAAAGGATGTGACGTAGCCCACCATAAAGCAGATGAGGCAAAGAGAAGGCACCGTGTCTCCATTGCTTGTGCATCTTGCATTTACCAGAACTTTGCTGCCTCAACAAACTTATATACAGAAGCAGTGGTGGGAGGGGGCAAACACACCGAAGGGGAAACAATTATGTATCTATGCCTAATTCCTCATGATGTTTAGATACAATTAAATTTACAGGAGTTGTGAAGAATGAAGATGAGTCAATAATACAGAAAAATCTGGGCAGCACAGTCTAGTGGACACAAGCAGAAGATAAAATCAAACATAAAGTTATAGCTCTAGGATGAAAGCATGCAGATCATATTCAGGTGAAAGTTGGAAGATCTGTCCTGTGAAGATGTGACATTGGAAAGGATTTGGCAATGAGTAAGGTGGATTGTCAGCTGATCATTCAGCTTCTGATCTCATTTTGTAGCCAAGAACACTAATGCAATCAATAAATGTACTTATAAATCAAAAGTGAAAAGGCCTAGCTGGTATTTTTGTGATTCATCTCCACTATGTTCAGTGCTTAGACACTGAGGAGGTTTAGAGAAGACTCACAATTTCCATTAGAAATTGGAAAACATTTTCTAGTGAAATATTTTGGGAATTTGCTTTGCTTATGAAACAAACTTAAGTCCATAACCTCCTGTGCCGTTCCTCTGCTGATTAGCCTTACTTGACATGCCCACTGCGTGCACTGTGTCACTCTTATAATAGGTGGGTAGATCAGGTTCCTATGATGGAGTAA
>JAVSBS010020200.1:0-25132 GCA_033124195.1 Coracias cyanogaster | reverse complement strand
GCTGAGTGGGAGAGAGGACAGAGGGAAGGGTCAGAGCTAAAGATATTAATTTTCTCTCTGCATCAGATTGTGCTTCCATAGTTGAGGCATTATTCTCCGATTCAGCTTGCCTGAATCTGAAGACTGAATTGAACCACAAGTCCTTCTGCCTGGGTGAAATCCTCCTACCATGAGGCTATTAAAAAAAGGGACATTTGTTCTCCTGCATCTTGTGCAAGAAAGAGTGCCTCCCACTATTTCTTGGAAGGAGTTGTTTCCCATTAGATTGTTTCAGGAACATTCCAACTGAGCCTTCCAGAATAGACCTCATATTAAATTGTGAATATTAAGTAGAAGAAGCATCACAAGTAGAGGAAGCATGATGAGTAAAGAAAGGCCCAGATTCTGAACCTAAACAGGGCTTAGACATGAGCTGCAGAGACCTGTTAACCCTGAGGGTGTTTTAGACATGCTCAAATTTTGTTATCTTTCTCCTTCACTTCTTAGAGTTATGCCCAGTAACATCTGCTAACTCCTTAAATATTTTCAAATGCTAGGAACTACTCTCTGGACTGCTTTGCTCTGTTTTCATGTCCAGATACCTTCTATTGAACCTTTAGTCTCACTTCTGCCACTGGTTTGTTCTTTACTATTTGCCCCTTGAATTCAGCTGATATCCAAACTCCTCACTGCCTGCTCAGAAGGAAGGTGAGCCGTTAGCTTTGGCTACACTTAACCTCACCCTAGCCTGATTTTCCCCAAAAGGCCCTGGGTTAGGCCGTACGTGAATAGGGATTGTCAGGATTGCAATTATGCCTGTGAGTGACTAAGTCCTCCTTAAAGCCCTTACCCAGCAGCTGTAAGGTTGAAATCAATAAACTAAAGCCAGGAGGTTCTGAGACAGATATGAAAAATGTGAGGTAAGGAGTTAAAATAAGTGCCTTATTGGCGGTTCCTTTTCATAAGGGAGTAGGCTTTCATTCATAATGGCAGACTTTGTACTGGGAATGTATGAAGTCTTTAATTAAAGTTGATTAAAATGGTAATTTTTGAGCTCTGATAGTTTAGAATAACATTTTTTTTCTCTCCTCATTCCACATCTGAAAACCTTTAAACTTCTTCAGTGGACTGCAACCTAAGTAATCCTGCTCCTATTTTTAGGGACATAAGCTCTGGCTTCAACAGGGCCATGGCAGTTAGAATAAGAAGATTTTGCAAGTGTGGAGGATTAGCCTTTGCAGCAGTTGTATGACAAAGCAATATAGTCACCACTGATAACACAGGAGGAGGAAAGAATTTCTCATTTATTACATATTCATATTTTCCTTTTTTAAACTCAGCAACCTGCCAAAATCTATCCAAAATGGCTCTCTTTTTTTGGATTAACTCTGAATTGTCAGTCCCACAAAGGTTTCACCTCACTGCAGAGCAGAACAGATGAGTGCTGGATGCCAGCACTGTCCTGGAAATGAGAACGCTAAGCATCACAGTTTGGGTCCTGCATAATCCTCTGGTGTGGAGTTAACCTGCTGAGACCTAAAAGCTCCTCTCTTCCTGTGTACTGATCTTTGTAATCATGAGGAAAGCAGCTAATTAAGTACACAGATGAAGGGACATTTTATTATTCGGCTCTTAGATATCTGTACTAGCTTTACTCTTCCTCTAAAATCCATGCTCCAGCTGAGCAAGTGAACTAGTGCCCTTAAATTTTATGACATCAATCCTGCACTGACAAACCTGCAAGATGACAAAGGAGAGAAATTACTGAAATAGCAAACCCACAGAGGACAGCACAGAAGGCTAAGAGGTAAATCTTGTCATTAAAGCAAAAAACCCAAACCCCTTGCCCTCCCAAACAAATCTCCCCAGGCAGCCAAACTCAAAACTCTTTTGTAGCCCAGCTGGATAAAACACACAGGATTTCAGAACTTGCATGGACAAAACAAGGTAGAAGACATGTAGCTCTGTATTTGTACAGATAAATCTACCCTTTCAGTTGGAGGAATTTTCAATGTAAAGAGATGACATCAGAGCCATCAGATGTTCTTGGTTACCTTCATTTAAATGTTTATCTTGTCCTGCTTACATCACCTTGAAGTTCACACTGTAGATTTTTCAGATACCTCCTTTATTGACACAAACATTCACAGACAGAATACTTCAGACTCATGCATAATGTTCACAGCTCCTAGGGGACATATCTCTCTTCCTCTTTATGCCACCTTATGGCACAAAGCAGTCATCTATTCAGACCATTGGTACTCAGAGACAATACCCTCTTGCCCACACATTGCAAGCTGCTGGAATGATTTTATGTCATTTACTTGTCTTCTGTTGCCTTGTATCTTCTCAGAGGAAGCCATTGTGTTCAATGGGAAAATAGGGCAGTCTTAAAACATTGAGGGCTTATCTAGATTCAAGTAACTGTTAGAAGGCAGATGCAACAGCCAAACAGAGATTTTTGGTAAGGAAGTCCTAGACATCCTTCCTTTTCCAGGCCAGTGCTAGCTGCAGGGTGGTATAAAAGCACGGCAGGAAGACAGCGTTACCAGATGCTATGTTTATTTATATGGAGATTCTCATACATTTTTTCTGGTTGAAGAGATACTTTGTGTTTTCAACACAATAAAAATAGCAAACATAGGTGAATCTTACTTAGTGTATGTAACTGGGACTTAGTGTGAGCAATTTTGATCTTTAAGTTACTTCACTGGCGCTGGATATTAACAAAGTTTTCATCCTCTGATACAGACCCATGATCAAAGTTGCAAAGGCATCTTTGGTGCTGATAGATGTGCCTAGTGGGATTTGCAAATGAGTTAGGATCTTGCCTAAGTTTGAGATACCAGCCTTACCATTCCATTAAAAAGGCCCTGAACACTGATGGAGGAGTGTAAGGTCTCTTCAGACTTCATGGGAGACTCATGCACTTCTGTTTGTTTTGCAGCAAGCAACTTGTGGGTGTCTAGAATTAACTCATCAAAGTCTTAAGAGAAATGTCTGAAATACTGGCCATCCTTGTGGTTCAGGCATCAGATTCAGCATGTTTTGATCAGTTCTGAATCCACAGACAAGCTTTTTCTTTTCCTAAGAATAGATTTATCCAGCCTTTCTCACAAAATAAGCAAAGCTTGCTCTCAGAAGTGTACCTGGTAGCAGCCTCCTTGTATTAGATTATTTAAAAAGCCCAGACACTCAGAGTCTTCTTTGGCTTCGACTTTTTTATCCCTAGACAATGACCTGAACATCAGCTTACATGATACTCAGACAGGGCCAGACTTTAAGCTACACTGTAGCTAAGTTTTTCTGTTTGAATAAATACTGGATAACAGAAACCAGAGAGAAAGAGTATATGAGGAAGTAGGTTTGAGTACTGAAAATATGGTACTCAACTTGAAAAGCACATTTATGGTCCCAGCTCCTGCTGTGAAGACTTTTCTAGCTTTTAGTCCTTTGGCTAATAAATGTGTGAGAAATTGAGAATTACTGCCTAGGATTCCATAAACCCACCCTACCACTCTCCCCTACCCTGATAGTCCTTGCTGGATATTCTTTTCTGTAAACAATATCTCTTGAGTTTTTTGCCATGTAGCGCAAGAAAGAGATGTGCCCAGGCTGCTCATCCCGTCAGGGTTATGCTAGTTTCTTAGATACGTGGGTTGCACTCTGCTCAAGTTGCAGAGTCAGCAGAATTTAAGGCTATGTTTCCCAACTGTTCCACCACCAAAAAACCATCTATTTTTGCTGCCTCAATTGTATGGATCCCTTCATTACTTTGCAAGTGTGTTGAATACCTCTGCTGAAATGGGATATTCGGCAGGTGTGGAGTGTGTGCTACCCATTGGCATACATACAGTGGGCATATGCAAAAGGCACAGGTCCCTAAAAGAACCTTAATTAGGAAGCATCCAATGAAGTTTAGATGCCTCAAAGTTTACGTGACAGGAGGAGGGGCAAGGATGCTGCTTTATAATTTGTAATTTGAAGTTTCAGTTCCTGCAGCTACTAAAGTCCTACTGGAGAAGCACTTATGTGATTCTTTGAAGCCTTGCAAATTTATCTTTGGAGTTCTTCTTCCCTCTGAACCCTAAATAAACAAGTAGAAGTTTTTTCTTCTACCTTCACTAGCAGCCCTCTGGATGGTTCTGTTTGTCTTCTGTGGAACCTCAAGGATTCATTTACTGTGTGGCATTCTGGTTTGACATGTATGTAAACCTCAACATCAGCATGACACTGCAGCAGAACACTGGTGGTTTAGGTGTAGAACAATTTCAGTTTGGTTTAGTTCTTATGAAACATAAAATTAAGGAAAAGTATTGCAGAGAAATTTCACATAATGTCTCAGCCCCTATCCCGGCATAATTCCATGACCTACAGAATATCCTTCCATTAAACCGATTGCAAAGCTTATATGCACTAGAAATTGAAAGGCAATGTGGGTTTATCACGTAATCTTCAATATTAGTTTTCCCTTTTTTTTTTTTTTTTTTTTTTATTGCATGAGACACTTCAGTTGAATCTCTTCAGAGATTATATTATTTCTTTCCTGGTTTCCCATCTAAGATTTGTCAGTCAACCAAGTATTCGTCATAGACCATTTTGACCTGAGGTCTCCTCATCCACAATGTGCACATCAATCACACTTTGAAATATACTCAGCATTCTTCTGAATCTGTCATGAATTTCCCAATCTTCAGATCAACCTCTATGTCACTCACATAAATTATAAGCCTAGAGACTCTGCAAATGTTGAACAGCATCTCTCTTTCTGAATAATTTTCCTTGCAGCAGAGATTTGTTTCATGCACAATCATTTTAATTTGTTTATCAGGATATGAGTGAGGCATTTTGAATAAGATAAATGCTGAGCTGAACTTTCACCCAAACAGGAACTAAATTAATCTCAATGTAAAGAAAATAGTCTTTAGAAATACTAAATCTCTGTTTTGCAGAAATGTGAAAATTTCACAAGAAAATGAGAATGAGATATTTACAAAATCATTTTATATGACAAATTCAGCGGATCTTTGGATTAGAATAGGCTTCTACTTTTTGAAGTTTCTCCATCACTGATTAAATTTGTTCTGGCTTTTTAACAATGTACGTAAAAATAAATTTCTATAGATCTAGTCCATTAGTTTTGCTACTCTTTTTCACACTACTGTTTATTATATTGCTGCCTCTTAGTTAGCCCCTGTTATAGTGAGGTAAATCCCATGGGAGCTGCATTTAGATCGAGCTATGCATGCATAATATGCAGCTGACATTTTATAGGAAATGCTAATAGAAGCAGCTGATTTTGCTTCCAGTGAAGTCAGTAGGTGCAGAATAAGTCCTGAAATGAGTACTTATTCATGAGTATTAGTTTCTGCACAAACATAGCCTTACCTGGCAGATGTGCTAGGGACAGGCAAAACTGCTAGGAATTATCAATATGAAAAGACAGCATAAATTTTGGGAAAGATTATAATTCCTGAACTGCAAGAATAAGTAATGGCTCCAGTGTCTCAGCTTACTTTTACTAGGATAAAATTGAAGTGCTATGGATAATAGTACATGTGCTTGTTCCAAGGGATATCTTCCTATTGGAAAAAACAAATTCTTGAAAGCAAAATGGTTAGATGAATTTGCTGATTTCACGGAAACCTCGGGGAGGGGATGGGAGGAGGGGTTGAGAGGAGGGCTTTCATACTAAAAAAAAATTATACATTCAAAATATTACCTTTCTAGGTCCATAATATTTTTATTTTTCATTTTGAATTTTAAAAATGCAAAGAATCAAAGAATCACAGAAAAATTCAGGATGGAAGGAACTGAGTTCTGTCTCCTTCTCATAATAGGATCAAACATGATACTCAGATCAGATTATACTGAAAAAAAAAGTAGAAAAAAATTAAATGTGACATAAAATACTGTGAATAATCATAAACTGAGAAAAAAAGAACAAATGATGTTTTCAAGACAACATTAAATTGTCTGCTTTCTTTCTGGTAGGTTATGATCCAATATTGAAAATATGAGTTTCCCAGGAAGCAGAAACTCTTTTATAACTCATTTATAACTTCATCTGACAGCACAACAATTTACCAAAGACAACACAATAATACAAGAATCCGATTCAGTAACTGAAAACCTCATGTGTCTAAATTAGAGCTGGTCAAAGGGGTACAACGTTGTAAATATTGTGGTTGATTTACTCAGAGTGAATATTGACTTTCTATATACACAAGAATAAGTTTATATCTTAGAGGAACAGCAATCTGACCTGCATGCTAAGCACAAGCACAAATAATATGTCATTTCAGCATCCAATGAAAACGTTTATTACAAACAGTGAGGTTACCTGACCTCTTGTCTTTGGATTCCTCTGTGACAGAGCTGAAATTCCAGATTCAGTATTCCTGGTTTCCCAAATGTGGTAAATCCCCTTCATTCATCTGGTTCTCACAGTCCTGGCAAACTCCACCTCTCTCCTATATCAGCTTCTTGAAACAAATGAAAAATTAAAAATGAACCAAGAATCAACTACTGTCCTGAAACACATAAAATGAAGTCAAACAAGCCTTTCCATGTCCCTTTTCCCTATATAGTTGATACTATAATTTAGGAAAAGAATATAGTCATTAAAAAAATCAGCCTTCAGGTGTAAAAGGCATGGATCTTATTTAAGCCCCTAATGCAATCCAGAGTGCTTCTTTTTAGTGTTTTGACACTTTGATCAGCCAAGATACCACAAGTAACTTTATACAGTGTTTTAAAGGACATTTTCTATGAATAAATTATTCCTGTTGTTAGCATGAATAAAAGACAGAAAAGGCAAGAAAATGGAAAACAAACACATACATAAAGCCATAGAATAAGAAGTAATAATAATAATAAAGTAATAATGGTGAAAGTAAATGGAGAAATACAGAAAACAAAAATAAATGGGAGTGGAAGAAAATTAAGAGATGCAGAGATGAAAAATGCAGTGAAGCAGCAAATTGAGGAATCAAAAAAAAACAGAAAAGGAAAGCAAATCAAAATGAATTAAAGAAATCCCCATGCAGTCACACTGCATAGAAATAAGCAAAGTATAGCATCTAGGGAGATAAGGTAATGATCCAAGAATAAAAACGTGAATGTAAATTCAAATGTGTGGTTTTGGAAGATGGGAACAACAACCAAATTCTGTCGTGTAAATTAATAATGGAAAGCAAGGGAGAGGCCAAGAATTTTAGGAGAAAGTTCTTGAC
The DNA here is from genome assembly GCA_033124195.1 of Coracias cyanogaster. NCBI lineage: Eukaryota > Metazoa > Chordata > Aves > Coraciiformes > Coraciidae > Coracias > Coracias cyanogaster. The sequence goes on along the minus strand of JAVSBS010020200.1, from coordinate 17,918 downwards.
TAGTTTGAAAAAGTTTTAGGACCACCAATTCTTTGGACTTTGGATTACAATTTACAGATCTTTCTATGGTGGTTAAAAATCTTACCTTCCTCAGACACTCTCCTCCTTTTTGTTTTATTTTTTGCTCTGGTGCTGGGGAGACTTGTTGAAAAGTGTCTCCTGCCCGTACCTCAGCTGCAGCAATGCACAGCCTGCAGCATTGAGTCCAAAGTGCTTGAGCTGAGGTCAGGGCACAGCCTCCTTATGGCCGTTTGAAGGTTTGGGTAAGTTCATCCAACAAAGCCCTGGCACTGACAGCTCTGTGGGAGAACCAAGGTCAAAAAAGTCAGTGAAGGAAACACACCCTTGCAAAAAGCTGGAATGAAGATGCACCTTGCAGAGGAATGTAAATTTTTATTACAGTAATTTGGTGGGTGTTGGGGGTGCATCCTTGAGACTAATGCTATATTGCCTCAGACTGAAGGTCAGCCTGTGCGAGATACCTGAAGCATCCAGAGTCGTCTTCTTTCTGTCCACCTCTGCTAAGTGTTTCTATAGTTTCTGCTGTTGAAAAAAGGTGTTCCCTGATTTAGGAATATCTCACAGTCTTTAATGCAACTGTCTTTTCAAAACACTTGTGAAATAGAGAATAATTTTGATGCCCCGAGAAGCTGAACAATTTGTTCACCATCACTTGGAAACTCTGTATCTGAGCAGGAAACTAACATGGAGCTGTCCTAATCCTCCATCATAGACCACAGGTTTTTTCACGTTTCCTCATGCTTGCTCGCTTTAATCCCTTCACCCTCAAGAAACATCTCCACTAACTTCACCTGGTTGCTGTTTTGGTCTTGCTTCCTCTGTCCCTGCTCTTTCATTTGTAGGTATCATGTTGGTTCCTGTTCCTCAGCAAAGGGGACAGCTGTGGAAGGGAGCTTAGGAAAAGCAGCTGGGACCTGTGCAGAGGTGGTCAGTGAGGAAAGCTGAGCTAATACACAGCCAGTGCATTGTATGTCTGTGGCAGACACTAGTAGGAAGCAAAAAGGAGTGGACATGTGTAACCAGTATGTGCCTAAATTATTTGCTTATAAATAAAAGGAAATTTAGTGCCCTCAGGCTGCATTTACACTGACTTGCTGTTGCAGAGGCGTTGTGCTAGTTCAGCCATCATCATTTTATGCCGCCAAAAGTTGCCTGATCACACAGGCCAAAACTGAACTCAGCAACATCTCCTCAGAACTCTTCTTTCAGACAGTCCTACCATAGGTTCCTGTGAGCCCAGCTCCTCTGCTGCCCACTGTGGTGCCAGCATCACCTGCTGGACACAACGGACAGAGATGGCTCCCTCAGTGGCCCTTCACGTGGGAAAGACACCACTGAGAGAGCTCAGCAAGATGGAACTAGCGCCAGCAGAAGCCACACGCAATAGGAAGCTCTTCTAACTGATCAGCTCCTGGTTAATATAGCCCTGGCCTTGCCCACAACCACAACCACCTGGGTGAGGGCAGAGCTACAAAGACACAGGAGGGCCAGGTTCTGCCCCTGGAACTTGAAGCCAATAGGAAAACCAAAACATTCTGCTAGGTTGTGACTCATTCACAGGTCAACTCCAACTCAGGGCCCACAACTCAGGCCCCATTACTTCAAGAAGGATTGCTCATACCCTTTCAGAAAGCGCACATTGGAGGAACTGAGGGGAGCTACAGTCTCCATGTTAACACAGAGGCTTCTCTCTCACTGTGAGCCATGATACCTGTGAAATACATACAAACACTTGCTGTGATAGGAGACAAAGTGCTTGTCCAGAGCAAAATAGTGTCACATCATTTAGCTTGCTGAGGCACTGTCTGTATTTATGCCAGTTGTTTTGGATAGCAATGCCTCCACTCTCCTTGCATGCCAGTCACTCAGTTGTTCCTCAAGAGCAGCAAGTCAAGGACCATTTCTCCCAACCAGTTCACAGTTAACCATTTAACTTGCCACAACACTCATCCCCTGCCTGCCTACTAGCCAGCTTCTGCAGCCAGGGAGCCTCACTCTCCACTAGCAACGCAGCCTGCAGAGCACAGCACATGCTGTGACAAATCTGGTCACTCACCCAGCTCGTATTTTCATCCAGCCCTAAAGGAAAGCCCATGTAGTGTGTAGTAGCATCCATAGTGTCCTGTGGTTGCACTAAGATCTCGCAAAGACAACGGTCTCCTCAGCTCCAGCAGCAACTGTGGACGTGTGGCTTTGGAATATAGCTGGTATCCAGCCAGCTAGCACAAGGGTAATAAGCTTCAGCCTGCAAAATATCCCGTATCTATACCTCCATTTCCTCTTATTTAGTCATAGTTCTGCAAAATTGCTTCTGTGAATCCTTCTATCATTCAGCTGCCTTTATCTAAATGTATGCACCTCAAATTGCACCAGTTTTCAGCTGGGATTCCCAATTCATCACCCAAATGATGCTGAGGTAACAGATGGAGGTAGCCTGAACCAGCTCGCCAAGAAAAGGTCTGCTACTCCAGCAGAGCACTGTTAGAGGTTTTACAACTCCGAGACTGCAAATTTAGGTGACAATTTCCATCTTCAGGGAAGAATTAGCATACATAGATTTCAAAAATGCAAGTTAACACCAGCTTCACTTTTTATTGCATGGTTTATAAAGGTTTAATCTGCTTCACACACTATATTTTGGGAGACTCCAATTCTGCATGAATACTACTAGCAGGGATTATTGAGGGAATATAGACATACATGTATGCATATATTTGTTAATCTTAGGCTGAACATTATCAAAAAACTACCCCCAAAGAAATTATAATATCCTGACATCTCCTTTTCTTATTGTATACCCATAAAACTGAATAAAATAGTCTACCAATTTCACAGCAGTGACAGAGTTTCCTTTTGCTCAGTGACAGTTTTGTCCTATTGGTTAGTAGGTCAGGAAGCCTAGCTGCAGCATATATTATTTTGCCACACTGTTCTTTAGGTATATAAAAATATTAGCTTGTGAGGTTTCCTGAAATCCAAGGGCAACAGAAGAGGAGCAATAAAATTATCTTTAACCATATTAAAAGCTAAGGAAAAGAGTGTGAATTTGTTTTAATTAAATGGAATCATTCTCCCAGCTTATGCCCTAAACAAGGCCATTTTAGCAAATTCTGTCAAATGAAACCCAAGTGGGATGAAGTGCCAAGTATTTTACTGCCAACTCTGTAAATGCTGGAGACATTATCCTCTTATTTTGCCACTGTAATAGAGGATCAATTGTAAGATGCTACAGAGGCTCAGCTACATAATCATTAATTATGGTTTCTGTATTAACTACAAAGAAGAAAAATTGATAAAACCTTTCCTAGTTTCAAATGTCAAGTTAAGTCTGCACGAGACCGATAAATGTACTGCAGATTCATTGCTGTTGGCAATGATAACCCCATACAGTCATCGTGATTGGTTACAATAAGTACAGTGTTGTTGCAGCTGGGAAAAAGTAAGGCAAAGGACTGTGGAAAGCAGTAGCATGAAATGCTGTATTAAAAGTTACAGCACTGTTCATATATGTAGTTGTTCAGGAAAGTGGAATTGTATACCATGAAACTGTGTAAAAACTTAAAAAAACCCCAGTCTTCCAAAACTGGTCCAATGCTCTAATCCTAGGCTTGGTTATTGAATGTAGCAGTCCACATGATCTGAAGCTAGATCAGTTTGGAGATGTGAACCTATATGTAAGCAACTGCAACAGGCATTACTTTATCTGATAAGAAAACAAGGGATTCCCCTTTGCCACATAAAACATCTTTTGTGTTAAGATGAAGAAAGTAGCTTGAAAATGAAAATCCTCAGATTTCTTGAGAACAATTAAGAAGAAATTACACTTTCTTATTAAGAACTAGCATGCAATATCAGACTGGGGCTCTGAAGTAGAGGTAGCACAGCAGTGGGGTACTGGCGTTATTCAGCAAGCTAGTAATTGTTCAGTTGCCTTTTTGCTAAGACTGGCTTTTGGGCAGAAAGGGAGATTCAGACAAAGCCAAAAGTGACCCTGGATCTTGATTTTTATTGCTACACTCGGGGTGAAAAGAATTTGTGGTCTGGCCTCTAGGGGATATACCAAGTTCCCTGCAAATATTAAGTCACCCATTGATTTACAGCTTTAATTCTCCTGCAGTTTTCTGGACAAATAAAAGCAAACACAGTACCCCTTCTTTTAAAATATACTTTGCATGTACCTTTCATTACACAGCATTTCAATAAAAGAAATAGAGCTCAATGACTTGAGGCAATATGCTATTTACAGATGGTTTATTTTTAATTATCTTTTGCCTGTAATGCTTACTGTCAGACTACATCCTCTCTACACTTATACAGAATGGTAGTGGCTGAAACAGAAATAAAATGGTTTGAGCTTTTTCTTAAACTCTTGGCTTTTTTAAGGCTTCACATTGTAAATGGAGGACATGACATTACAGCGAAAAGGTTTTGCTATGGAAGGCTGTCATGGAATCATAACAAGTTTATCGGTGTTTTGAAGCTAGTCTTTTCTACTGATGGAAATGGCTGCTTGTCTGGATTTCTCAGCTGAGCAGTCTTGTGGTTATTTTTCCACCATAACTAGCAGAGGATGATAGCTCTGTCTAAGCTACATATCTCAGTGAAGCTTGATTGCCTTTTCAGGGCTGGCTAGTTTTGCTTTCTTAACATCTGGAGGGAGTGTTATATGATTCTGACTTCAGCATAAATCAGATTTATTGCAACGTGCATGTAGTAATTTGTATTTATGTACCAAAGTTTAGATTTTAGGATATTGCACAAAATCCCAGACTGCATCATTAAACAGTTACACTGTAGTGTTTATTAACTGATTTTCTACTGATAGCAGTTATATCATACATTCATTAAGAGCAGTTGTACTTCTGGCATATAAACGTATTTGTTATAATAATCACAGAATGTTCCAGAAGGACTATTAAACTTGCATGTTTCCACAATCTGTTTATGTAATGCTTATTATATGCACAGCATATATCTGCTTTTCAAGGAAATTGCAATAAAATGTGGAAATGGTAATCTTTTTAAGGTAAGGGCTTCTTACTCCAAGTGCATTGCCAGCAGTCAGCAATGAAAATACAGAGTAAGATACGTATAGCATGCTGTCACAAGACACATCAGATGTGATCACTGCTACAAGTCTACTTTCCCTAAAGGTATTTGTTCTTAGGCTGTCCTGAAGAAAGAAAGCCTTTTGAATAGGCTTGGTAATTTTCTCTGCAGGGTCAGAAGATGTGCAAATTAGAGGTTGCCAAAAATATTTCACAGGCACACACAGACTAAGACCTTGTGCTTGTCTTTAAACAGCCAAAGAATCTCAAGTCTAGCAAGTAGACTAGAGACATTTATAGTGATGAAATTGAATGTGAATGTAAAAGCTTTTCTCTGCTAAAAAAGAACATAGCCTTTAGATTAATATTAGCAAACTCTACTATGTCACATTACTACAATCAACATCTCTCTGGGAAATAAGAATACATTAGTTCAGGTCAATATCTGCACTCCCATCAGACAAAATTACCTAACTGTCTTTGTCTGGTAATGATAATGACATTGTTAGCCTCCAGGGGCTTGACGTCACACATCCAAGCAACTCAGGAAGAGCAATGTGTATAAGTGAACTAGCAAAGACCTCCACGGGTATGGACTGATTTAGCTGACGGATATTATACCAATGTTGCTGTGTAAAATCCAAATATGCCCCAAGCTGCACTTGATAAGAAAATAAGTAAATTGCAAAGAGTCTTTTAGACATATAAACTGTTGTAAGTGTCCCATTGGAAAGGAAACACTTAAAGAATAGGATGGCATCTGAACCAGTTTTACTATGCTCATCCCATGCTCAGATTTATACATGTGTATTTGCATTTCTGATGACTCATATTCTTTTCCATGAAAAAAATTGAAGATTTTTGCCTAATCTCTTTTGCTGTTGGTATCTATCTACTTATTCATATGCACCTGCCTATGAGTACATTAGGGTCTTCAAAATACAGCTAGGAAAAGGTAACTAAATATCAAAGCCTGTGAATAAGATTGACTATACTGTATTATCGACACTGAAGTAAAGGTGGCACATGAAATCTTTTGCCACTAAATAAAGACTGACTGTGCACTGTTTGCTTAATCTGTCTACTATATAAGAAAGGAACAGCCAGTTTATGAGAGTGATTATAGGGTCTAGGGTAGGAGGATTTCTTTCTGTTTGTTCAAGGGTTTACATGAAGCTAATTCTCTCCATATATTGCATTTATTTAATTAAAAGAGAGGTTCAGTCAATATTACTGTAGCAAAGCCAAGGCATGTCTGAACTCATTAAAGTAGGGTTTGTACGCTGACGCTGATGAAAGACCTGCTGCTGGTGCTGCTGCAAGTCCCTTTAGTTTTTATTTGACATCAAGTTGCTTTGCTTACTCTGTCAGAGCTTGTATCTGAAGTTGTAGCACATTGAAAAGAAAGCATATCTGACAAGGAGCCAGGGACTTCTCAGATGATACCTGGATGTTGCCTCATTTCCCTATCTTCTGTTATAACAGGTTTGGGCAATCTGCCTTTTGCTCTCTTTCTTTCCCATATCAAAATGGTGCCTGTGCTCTCTCCATGGTGCCTGTGCTCTCTCCATGGTCTCCTCCAAATAGCTGCATGTGGGAAGAGATACCTGCAATACAGCTTCTCCTACCCGTAATCCACCTCGCATATGTTTGAGACAGGAAAAAGAAATGGGGCAGTCACAGGCATCTGAACTCCACACTTGTGAAAGAAGTAGCTCTGCTAGAACTACATCTTCTGATGCCAAAGGTTTTCAGCTGCCAGGAAAATGCCATTAGTGGATGCAGCTTACCTAACATTATAACTGTGTAGACAGGCTTTTGTAGGGCATTCACGAAGGCTGACTTAGCCCACTCAGGCTCCTGTCATCAGACTGCCTCTGTAGCCAGGGCAGAAGCAGTGGAGCATGCAGGGCCATTATGGGATCCTGTTTCTCTTCAGTGACTGCAGAGGTGATTAGACTCACTAGGCTAAAGTTAGCGTCTATGAAATCTCTTTTAGTTGGACTTTTATCAAAATGACTGCTTCAGGGTTGAGCAGATTATATTCCCATACCTGCATTTTGACATGCTGTTTTGCTTTATTTCTCTCTGCATAGTGCTGCTTAAGCACTGCTCAGAATTTTTAGAAGCTTCAGATCTGATCTAATTCATCTGTTTTGAATAGTCTTGCAATGTTAGTCAGAGAAGATCCTTTTCATCCCCTCTTTTATCCTGCCAGCTAGATTTCTAAAAGGATTTATCTCACTCTGTTCATCTGGATGTTTGTTCATCAGTTCCCTCCAATGACTTCTGAACACACTAGTCAATTCCAACCCCATTTGCCAGGGCACAGGAGTCTCAGAAATAGCTTACTAAAAAAAAACCCCAACCAACAACCCCCTCCCTAAAAACCCCCAAAAGTCAAAAACAAAAACTGAGGATAGGCTGAGGGATTGAGGCTTGATTGAGCCTGGAGAAGAGTATCCCCCCAGTGCCTGTGAGGAGGCCATCAAGAAGATGGATCCAGGCTCTTCATATTGTTGCAAGGCAGGAAGAGAAGAGGCATGAACTGAAAGAGGAGTTTTACCCTGGCTGTGAGGAGAAGCTGTTTCCTCAGTAGGACAGTCAAGCAGTGGGACAGGGACCCACTCACACTGGAGGTTTCAAGACTCAGCTGAATAAAGGCCTGAGCAACTTGGCGTGATCTCAGAAATGACCATGCTCTGACTAAGGTGCTGGACTAGAGATCTCCAGGGGTTCCCTATAGCCTGAATTATTTTGTGATTCTCAGCTTTATCCATAGAGGGCTTTAAGCGCTGCTGAGCTTAGGCAGGAGTTCCTAGCCAAACCCAAGATGAGAACTCTTTTTTTTTTCTTTACAATTAGGAGGAAATATTTAAAGATTTATCCATATTTCTTTAGCAAATAAACACTTCAAACTCTATACATTTATACACATTAACCTGGAAAAGCTGAAAGATCATATTTTGAATTTTGTGCCTTTTTGAATCTCAGGACTACACATGACAGTAGTAGTTTCTTATCCATTCTTGCAACAGGATTCTGGGAATCAGGGGCCTTGCCTTCTCCTTCAGCATTTTTTCCGTATGTTTACTTTCCTCTGACCCTAGTAACAGAAGATTTATAGTCTCTGATCAGGAAGCTGCTGAGCCCCACTCACTTTAATGTCAAAAATCCCTACCAGCTTCACCCTGTGTGCCCAACCTGGAAAAGACCAAATCCTGCTGCAGGTACTAAGACACAATATCATCCCAACATCAAAGAATTGATAGCAACATGATTCCATGTGCAGTATCAGACCTTGCTGTGGTCTTAGCTCTTTCTTGCCTGCCAGCTCTTTCAGCTGAGGGCACATTTGAACTAGAGAGGAATCAATCCTCCTGATTAAAACTTGGAAAACCTTCTCTCCTACACTCCACTCGTACAAGACACAGTGGTATTCAGGAGAGCCTGACCTGCTTGCTTTTATGTTTCTTTTTAAAAGAAGGGGACCTTCTTTTGAGCTCCACTTCAGCGCACATGCTATCACCAAAATGAAGGTTGCCAGGGCTGCTCCAGGATTGTTCTCTTGGCAGTATAATCCAGCAAAGATTCTGGGCTTGCCCATAGTGCCACTCTGGTGGAGTTACACTACACACAGGACAAAAAGCCACTCTGTCCTATGAGGGTGCTCCCATGCCTTATGGATATGAGACAGCTTTGAGTGAGAAGAGGCGCTCACACAGAGATGCTCACTCAGCCTCTACTATAAGCACCTGCTATGGGCATCCTAAGCATGTGAACCATCTGCTTATCCTGTCTTTTTTCGCCAAGCAAAATTTTTCCTTCAACCCTTGCCAGATTTTTTTATCTGGGTTTGTCTTGACCACCAGCTCCTAGGATCCTTTCCTAGGAGGCCTGTTCCTCTGTCACACCCTGGCAGAATTCTTCTTATTCTCTTCTTATTCCACCTGGAGAAAATTTGGCAAAGAGCTAGATTTGGTAAATGGAAAGCAGAAGCCCAGCTTTGCCCTTTTTAATGACATTTTTAACTTCTGTGGAAGAAATCCAGCTAAGCAATCTACCCCAGAGTTTCTGTTTACTCTTATGCAAGATAACACTACTGCAAACATAGTAAGCAATTTATGTTATTTAGCTGAGACTTACATTTTGAGGGCAAGAGAATAAAATTAGCATGTTGAAAGATCGACTCTTGCAATGTTCTCTGCACCAGCGAATGTCAGCCATGCCCTGCCATAAAGATATGATGGGTAGACTGCTTTGCAGGTCCTGAGCATGAATTGGCAGTAAGGACTCTAGATGTGCACACATTAATAATTAATGGGGTCTATAAATATATTCTGCTAGTCAAACAATATTAACTTTAATTCAATCTGTAAACAGGGTTTGAATACCACATATCTGCTTGTATGTGTGAGTGCTAAAACTGTTCTAGTAGAATGAACAAGCAAGCATTACGTATTTTGGGAATAAATTAGGAAAAGTCTAATTTTGATTTCTCAAGTACTCATCCAAAAATATTATTAGCAAACTTAGGTCCACAGTAGATTCTAACTGCATTCACATCATAAATTCATACTTACTTGAAATCCTTGTGGTCCTTTGTTCTGTTTGACTGTTAAATATTGTTAGGATTGTCTGAGGTTTTTTTCACATCAAAAACATATTTTTTAGGATAAAAACTCTATATTCTCATGAAATAACTAGAATTTCTTTTTTTAGAGATTCTTCTCAGAGTTCTCTTGACAAATATTTTTGCAAACTCATAATAAGAATACTATTTAATATTTGTTTTAATGGAAGATCATTTTTAAATGATAATTTGAATGGCTTTCCTGTGGAAGAGCTACCCAAACAGCACAGTTATGCCAAATACAGCCTTTGCAATCAATCTTGAGGCAAAATCGGTGCCCCTCAGGCACAAATTAAAAAAAAAAGTTTAAACAAGCAGTCTGCTTGGTATTTTATCTACACTCGAGCACACATGCCTAACATTCCTGCTGAAAACCATTTATCTTTTCCCTACTGATTCCTTTCTGGTGCTTCATGTTGCTTATAGTTTTCATCATAATTTCTCCATTTGTATCACAAATTTAGTATGTTATTTATAACCAAAAGCATGATCTCTGGCCTAAATAATTTTCATACTGAAAACAACATTAGATTAATATGCCACAGGATACTAAAACACTTCACTGATTTCTACAACAAAACTCAAAAAAAGTAATTGTGTAATAACTCCTTCAGGTCATTTGATTGCTGTGGCAGGTGTTGTTTTTTTTCCAAATTCCCACAAAAAAAGCTGATTTCTACCATGTGAGATTGTTAAGGTGGGAAAATTGCAATGCCTGGAATATTTCTACAAAGTATGTCAACTTTTTCAATTCCACAGGTTGGACAAGAAAGTGAAGAACCTGTAGCAGACTGTACTGTACTCTTTTGGAGACCAGAGAGGAGAAAGCACTGAAGAATTCGGTACAGAGTTTATTTTATACATATTCAACTCTAAATACAATGTTGTCTTGATGTAATTCTGGAAGTTAATAAGATCATAATTATTGTAATTAAACTCAGCATGTTGATAATGAGAGGGAAGGACAACATACTTTCACCAAATTTCTCTTTTTTAGTATCTGTCTGTATGTATACATATATTTATTATGTACATCTATATATTCAAGCGAGCAAATCCCATCTGGTTTCTATTATCATTGGTACAAAGACATACTTGGTGGTGTATATCTATTAATAGAAAATGCATTAGATACTTGCCAACATTGTGTGCCTAAAACTTATAAGAAGTAACAGAAAGGAATATATCCTTTCCAGATTGACCTCCTGTGCTCATTAATGTAGTATCTCAGTATGTTCATGAAAACAGATTGCAGTGTCTTTTCTACCTCACATGTGGTTCTTTTTTCCTCTCCTCCCTTCTCTCCCCATGCAAGAGTTAGGGGGTGGAATGGGACTCATTTCTAAATGTTATTACTCTATGATATGCAATTCATTTTTCTTAGTGAGTCATATGAAGACACCTCTTATTTTGAATGTAGAGGACCATAGTTCTTCTGAGAACAGGTTCCATAACCTTTCAGAGACGTGTAAGAAAATATGAAATTGGGAATAAATAAGTTTTAAAGAAAAGTTTCATCACTGAAGCACTGAGAATGACACTGATCATCATCTCTTCTCGGTGTCACACCTTTAAAATCCAGATGAAACTAGTGTGTGTACAAAGTGATGGAGCAGACAAGTAAATTAGAGAGACTTCAGGATTTAAGCATCATTGCTTAGTGCCATTAGAGAGAGTAAAATCCATTTGAGGAGCCAGATTTGACAGCGTTGGCTCCCTTATAACCATAATGTCGTGGCAGCATTGCAGTATGCTGAGCTCTGAAAACAAACTAAGACCAGTAATGCCTCCTTAACCCAGTATTAGCCACACAGGTCTCTCTGAAGTGTAGTAAGCTGAAGTGCATCTGCTTCCAATGTCCCAGATGGTTCTTGTACAATCCCTGTAACTTCTTTCAGTCTCTTATTCCCTTCCCGCTTTTCCTTCCAAAATGCCACTGACTATGAATAATTTCGTTTGCCTGCCAGAGTTCTCCATCATTTTCTCCAGCCTTAAGAGAGTAACTTTCTAGCACTGTATTTCAATGTCTTCTGGCAGAATATTTTCCATCTGCTTTTTAGATGTGTGAGTGTGGGAGGGGTGGAGGAGGCTGGGATAGCGGGGGTGGTGTCAAGGAACGTTGCCAAGACATACTGCTCTCGCTGAAATGATCTACTGCTTCCTTTCTGTTTCCACAGGGCTTGGTACACTGCTATCACTTCCCTTTGGTGTGGCTGCTGTTCCTCACTTCTCCCTGAGGTAAGGATAAAAAGGAAAGAGAAAAAGAAAGTCAGCTCCGCTATGGATAAGTTTGAGCATATGTTAGGACTGGAAAAGTATACAAAAAAAAAAAAAAAGGTTTTATCCCGTTATTCTAGGCTTTTCATCTCAACTAGCAATGCAGATAGCATGAAAAGTATTTGAAGTATGAGCACTGATCTGAGTGGACAGAGGGAGCTGGGCAAGAATATGAGCACTCAGAGGGAAAAGGAGCTGGACTCCACCCCTGTCAGACGTTGCTCTGGGCACCTCTCTGTGAACTGGGAGGACAAGGAGTCTTCTAGTTATGACAAAAGGAAAATAACATAAAGCAGTAGCTGTTTTCCAATATATTATTTTTAACAGGAATAACACAAGTTTATTTGCATTATGGATTTAAGGAGTTCATTTTACAGTGAAGGTATACCTCCTACAAGCAGTTCTCATCTATTTGGCTTGGGAGGAGATGATAAATCCCAGGTCTTCCCTACCTCTAGGTATGTCTTTGGAGTGGTTTTCTGGGATGTTACATAAATAATGGGAAGCTGTAAGAGACATCATGAGGTAGCCTCTAGGATTGCATTGCAGTAGTTTAGTTATGTAATAAAAAGCAGCAACATGGATTAGCTTGTGAAAGTCAAGAAACATGACAGCAGACATTATGCTTAACGTGGAACATATTAATGATAGATTAAATAATACAGTATCCCATTCTCCTAAAAGACTAGTCAGGCAGCTTGATGCCTGTGGCTATGCCTGATGTGGCGCACCCCATCACATACAATCACCGATACTCAGTCTGGCTGTGCAAGGCCTTTATGTAAATGAAGACCTCTTGGAAATCCCACCCACATTTGCCACAAGGCAAGGAAAAGAACTAATTCCATGGAGCAATATTAGATCATGGAAACAGAATGCAAAAAGCTTTGTGTCAGCTCCTGCTGACACATAGCATGGAAAATGGCTGCTGATTGCTCCATTTCCTTTGAGATCTTTTCAAGGGAAAGTTTCTGAGTTCTGCTAAATACAGTGGCATGTAATATAGCTTCTCAGTGTATAACTGGTTATTATATGTAGTAGTGTTTTATCCGGATTATGTATTTTCTAATTAATTAACTTTGTCAAAATTAGGAAATAATTTGAATGGCAGTTCAGAAGAACTTCATGCAATGCTTAACTTAGATCATTGCTCCCTGTATCTTCCAGTGTGTACAAGACAATGGCTGAAATCTACAGCTTTGCTCTATTTTGCATTAAATTGTAGGGTTCTTTTCTTTTTTTCCTCTTTTTGAGCATATGCCACCAAGCATGTTAATGAACCAGTCAAAGAATCAGCTGTACTAACAGTTAATGAGAATTCAAAGAGAATTATTTGGCCTAGCATCATCGTTTCAGTGAAGATTCAAAGAGGATTAATTTGATTTCTGTCAAAATGGAGGAATCTTTATATAATCTGCAGTCAAACTTTCATGAATATATTTATGCAGACTTGCAGAGTTCTTCAAATTCATGTGTAAAAGACTATAGGAGAAGAAGACAATATTTATTTATATGTAAATTATTCTTTTTGTGCAGAAAATCTATTTCAGGTTTCAAATGTGTTTATAACTCCTCTTTGCAATAGTAGGGAATTTACAAGATAAAATTTGGAGCTGTTAAAATCAGTGAGTTTTATATGTGATTTTAATGGACTCCAGACTTCATCTACAAAAAACTGATGGGCAGACACATAAGAAACAACTGTAGAACATGGTTCTTAAGGGCACTCTAATGTACCTCAAAGCAACTTTTTTTCTGGTATACTTATCAACTCATAGAGAATGCACTTTAGTTTGCGATCAACATTTCATCTGCCTTCTTTTGGAGAAGCTGCATGACTCACATCTTTTTCATACCCAAGTAAAAAACTCGTGCTAATAACGTCATTACAATGCACCAAAACCTCACGTACAACTATATTAAGTATGGAAAAGACAGCTGATTTCAGCACCTGCAGGATTTGTAAGCACATCACTGTTCCTCAAACCCCATATCATTACCATTTCCAGGAACTGTGCATGGAATCCTGAAATGCTTTTTCATACGCCATTTCCATGGCCCTTCATGCACTACTGCTTTTACACAATGACCCCATATCAAGCATGATGATACTGTGAGTCACAGATGGCTTTAACACAAAAAGCCTTGTGTTGAGCCATTTTCTTCACATACACTTTGAAATCCAAATTATTCATGAGTAACTGTACTTTTGTTAAACAACTTGTGCTATCTAAACTCCAAATTCACCAGATTATTCATGCATGGCCAGAAAAGAAAGAAACTGTAGCATGCAGTATCAAATGACCTGATCTGTTCTTACACTGCCCTTTATTTTTAAACTTTTTTATTTTAATTTGTTGTCTAGTAGGGCTTTTTAGGCAACAGGGAGAAGTACTTCTGATGCACATGAATGACATCCTTTGTCTGATCTGCTCTTCCCAAGGCTTTAGATGAGGTTATTATTGGCAGTGGATGTTAATCCAAGACCAACTGTGAGAAGCAAAAACATTTCACTTATCCAGGTGGCAACTGGTAACTGACCTTAACATTTAGAATGAGAAAAACTTCCAACTGCTACGTGTTTAGGCATATAATGTGAGGAAAACTGTAGATCTATTCTTGTTTTGCACCAAAATGTCCCATTCCCACTGACTCTAGAGCACAGACTCTATTTCATACCAGTATTCTTTCATGTTCAGTAAGGGCATTTGCTGAAATCTTTTATCTCTGAAAAGACTCTCATGCTCTCTGGCTGTGTCCAGTGTTGTCTGTCAGACATCATGTTCAGCACATATTAATAATGTTATGCTTTAGTGATAATGCCTTAACGTCATGTACTGACCAACCTACTGTATGGATCGTGCACATAACCTTTCAGACATTCAGAATGAAATCTTAGCCTTGGCATTACCTAGAAAAAGTAAGGTAGGGAAAATTCCTTTTACAGTTACCTTAATTTTAAATAGTCTTGTATATTTACCAACTATTCTAACAGAATAGAGACATGCTGCCTGATGCAGTATCTTTGGCCAGGGAAATCTGGAAAACAGTACCCATGTGGAAAGGATTCAAGGCTGATCTAGTGCATGGACATCAAGAGATACTCTGTAACTAGCATCAGTTGGAACAGAGTTGGTGGAGCTCTGGCTACTTCAAAATCTAATGAGAAATTACTGAAAAAAATAAAAAGAAAAAAATTAGAGGCTTGTTTGACAAAAGTAGTAAAATATATTCCTCCATAATATAAACCTTAACAGGAAAAAACTAGAAGATTCAGTTATCTGGCAGGTTGAAAGAAGCCTGACTTCCCATGAATCTACATTCTCTGATCTTCATCTCTTTCTCATTCATTTTTGTATTCCTATCTTTTATACTCTGCATACCACAGTTTCCTTAGGTCTTTCTCCACACTTGTAAGCATCCTCTCCTCCCTCATCCCAGGGCTTCTGAACCAGTGTTTTGCAGCTGGTGATCCTTGGGTCAATAGTAGCCCACAGACATCCAGATGGTTCACAACAAAAAAACTTAACAAAATACCCAAAGACTCTTAAATGTACAAGCAAACAGTCAAACAAAATTGGGAAATAGGAGCAGTTAATTAAAAACAAAGAGCAGATACTAGTATTAGTTTAGTGATAAATGAAAAGAAGTACAAAAATACTGTTTGTCAGTCCTGCACAACAGGAAGATATTTTTTGAAATGGCTAAGCAATCCTTGAAATAAAGTAGCTGAGAAATAAAATCCTAACTGTAACAATTTCTTGCCATGCCCTTTACCTGTCATGTTAAGCCATAGCACCATGTGCCATGGCAGGTTTAGACCTAACCATGAACTGGCTGATTTGTCTGGAGATGGAAAGCTGACAGGCACTTCAAAAGGGCAAGTAGATCCCTAAGCCTTGTTGGTACAGATCTGGATCCCCCTCTCCTTTCTAGCCACCAGTCTTTACAAAGTGTACAGGAACGTGATATCTTTGAGACTTTATGCCAAACCTTGTTGTAACTGGCTAACTAATTAAACACTTATTAGGTGGTACTGACAGATTAATTCAAAG
The DNA here is from genome assembly GCA_033124195.1 of Coracias cyanogaster. Taxonomy (NCBI): domain Eukaryota; kingdom Metazoa; phylum Chordata; class Aves; order Coraciiformes; family Coraciidae; genus Coracias; species Coracias cyanogaster. Next base: position 1,884 of record JAVSBS010020200.1, on the reverse strand, counting down.
ACTTTATTTACTAAAAACCCTTGATGAAAATAGAAGGATTATAATAACACTCTAGATGAAAGTTTCAGTATGATCTTAATTAAAGGGTCAGGTTGGTGCATAGCATATACAAACTAAAGAATGGGGTCATTTTAATGTGATTTAAAAGTAAAGAAGAATGCATTTACTTTCAATGAAATACTAAAACTTAAAATCTGCAGAGAGTAGTTAATGAGTTGGTCTAAACATTGCTGCTGCAAAATGCAGGTTCTGTGCTCAGTCAGTTGTGCTATGATAACTCTGTTACGTAAAGTCAGGTCATGTGAATGTAATGCCATTTAATGGGATAGGTTATAAAATCAGCTCTGAAAAAGAATCCATTACAATTTCCCATTCTCGCCTTGAGAAGGGATAAAGACTTTGTAGTGGCTTACATTATCTTAGCTCTGAACATATGGTGATATTGTATTCTGTTCAAAAAAATGACTTTAATTTCCTTGACCCAGAATGTAATTCTAAACAGCAGTCACCTCTACTCTCTTATGCCATAATATTTATACACTACAAATATAGCAAAGTTAATTTTAAGCTATACAGTTTGAGATATTGGGATGGCACAGTATGTGGCTCAGCATGAACTAACCTCTCAGTTACTTACTTTACTTTTTGAGCTTTTAATCTCTCATTGAACCTAACATTTCCTCTGCAACCTGTACCTGAATGTTGTGTAACACTAACTCAGGATAGTTCCTGTTCCATGTAATGCAATAGTGTTGTAATAAAAAAAATTAAAGGAATGAAAAGGCCCAAAACTTTGTGCCTTATGCTAATGGAGAAGTGTTAAACATGGAAAAATAATGTCTTCACAAATCACACCTTTTAATAAAGGGAATTTCCTTTTATTCCTGTTGTCTTACTACTGTGTGAGAGAAGTGACAGGTTGCCCCCATATATGCCATCTGTGCTTTCAAATCTGAGATCCCTGTCCTGTAAAAAAAAAGCAAACATTAAGTAACTGGGATCATACCCTCCATAGAGTGACGCAGAAGAACCACTTCAGTTTTCAGAGACCTTACTAAAAATCTTTCTTTCTCTTCATGAGGGAAAGACAGAAAGAATAATAATTTCACAGATAAAGAAACATTGGACTGTATTAGAGACCTTGGAGTATTTTGAGGCAATTTACCCAGAAATATAGTTTCCCAAACACCAGATGTAGAATGTTTCTCCAGGCTTTTTAAAAACCAGGTGACCCGAAAATAAATAAATCATCATAATGAAAGCAACGCTCTGAAGTCAGCCATGAGCTCAAGCTTTTTCGGTGGCTATTCACAACAGATCTTTGAATATTTTTTTAATGATGTGCAATGAAAGGAGTTATGTCCTTCTCTAAGAATGCATTGTATTTTATAAAATATTTAGTATGATCCTCTGCTATATAAGTAACCTGTAGAAGAAATAACACATTAATTACTAGGAGAGAATATGAACCATTTAATTAACTTATCTCTTGAACTTCCTTTTAGCATATACTGTGGATGACATCAAGTTCTAATGTGTTACATTTATAATCTGTTCTTTTTTCTAGAAGAAATAAAATGAGATGAGTAGCATTTTGGATATGGAAATTTGCTAAAAAATTAACTGTAAGACTTCCCACAGTAATATTTCTTTGACTTTCAGACTGTGGCCTCACTTTTAAAAAACATATGCTGTATGTTGAAATACTTCATAGCTCTTGGGAAGTGAAATGAAAGTATATTTTAGGATTTAAAAATGTCAAGATTTTCTTTCCTGATTTTTCTATTTCCAAAATTAATGCAAAGGGAAAGATTCACAGCTGCAACTGTCATAGGGCCAGGACAGGGAGTGAGAGTGAGTAGTTTCCATGCTTTTTTCCCTTTT